>JANHFK010003296.1:88147-107137 GCA_036250565.1 Sibynophis collaris | reverse complement strand
AACCTACAGTAATTGCAGGCATCTGGTGTTAATAACAGGGTGTTTAGACCGCTGCGCTACCAAGGCTCTTTTTTCCATCAGATCATTTTTTAAATTAAACGGTAAAGTTTATATAAAATTCAGGTAGTTCAAGAAATCTGGGAGGCACTCTCTTACAAATCCCCTACAAAAGATAGCTAAGAAACATAGGAGCAACTGCATTGTTGTCACATTTACCATAATTAAAGAACATAAAAAAGCAGGTGAGTAAATGATGATGACATAGAAAGAGCACTTAGACTTATATACAGCCTCATAATGCTTTACAGCCCTCTGTAAGCGGTTTACAGAGTCACCATATTGCCCCCAACAGTCTGGGTCCTCATTTTACCGATCTTGGAAGGATGGAAAACTGAGTCAACCTTGAGCTGCTGAGAATTGAACTGCCGGCAGTCGGCAGAATTAGCCTGCAATTCTGCATTCTAACCACTGTGCCACCACGGTTCTATCAGCCATAACATAAAATATAAAGCAAATAGCTTCGCTCTGAAGGTTAGAATTATTTAGATTAAAGAAGACTTTCATTCTCACGTATTTAATATTTAATTTTAGTTTTCTTTCATGCTGATAAACAACCCACCGTATCATTTCTCTTTTTCAACAGGTATGCTAGCTTTGCCTACCAACACCATCACAGCCCATCAGCTCTATAATTACATAACTGATCATGCCAGCACCTACCATATGAAACCCCTGCGCATGGCCCGGCCAGGAACTAGCAATGAGAACAAGAAAGGGACTCCTAGCTCTGAGCAAAATGAATATGCACTGGTCTCCATTTGGAACAGGTGTGTGATGCACTTCTAAGGATTTGGTAAAAGTTGCTATCATTTATTTGCTCCCAGAATTCCACCTGCAATGTTTGGGCAGTGAATTTTCCAGTGCAGTCATATAAAAGGCAATTTATCTTTACATTTATCAGGCATGTAGTACGACTACAATAACACCAAGTCATACCTATACAGTACAGTGTAGATTCTTGGGTTTTCTTGGAATTAATTGACTAGGTAAAAATGACAATATGAATGTATCATAATTTTGAAGCATTATTTATTCAAAATAAAACTGTATGTGTGTGTGTAAATAGCTTCAGGAATACACAATTTTTTACAGGCTGAAAAAAAGATACGCTTGATTTCTAAGTGGTATGGTAGATTCACATTTACAAAAGTAATTAATCCAAAACAAATGGAATTGGATTTCATTTATATGTAAATGAAAGCTTAATATAGTTACTGTTATAAACTAATGGTGAGTAATGGTAACTTTATGACACTTCAAAAACTTAACAATTTTGGGAGGTTTGGGAGGAGCATGGCCAAGCTTTTGAGGGATTGTATGCTACAAATGACACATCTGTATCTTGCTAAATTTACCCTGCACAATTTCAGCAACAGAACCTTTATTTTTGTAAAACAAAAAACACCCACACACATAATTTATTTAGAAGATTGCTTTGTTCCTGGTCCTTACATTTTACATTTGATATGTCCTCCGTGAGTCTAAAATAATAAAAGTTTAACCTGTCACTGCTTACTATTGCAAATAGCTATCTCTGCTTACTATTGCAAATAGCTGAAGAGAGAAAGATAAAACATTTGCTTCCTTTCCTAAACTAATAATCTCTGATCCTTTTGAAAATCCCACGAGAGGAGCATGATTTTCAGATTGCTTGCAACTATTGCTTTACACCCTCACATTCTTCCTACTTCTGTCTTTTGGTTGACTTCTTTATTGCTTCTGCTGGAGTCTAATACCCACAGGGTGCTTTATTCTGTTCAAAACCTGTCTCGTCCACTTTCTTTATAATAAAACAAGGCCTTCTGCCTCTCCCTCCAGTTGTGGCACAGGGTAAAACCCAGTTCTTGCTGCCTGCATTTTAAGCTCTCGCTTCAAAGCACCAGGCAGTCTTTTCCAAGTTGTCAATTGCTTTGATTTCTAATAGGTGACTCAAACACCTGTGTAACTGAAGTGCTGAGTCTTTATGATTGTATTCCTTTGTTGCCTAATCCTTAACACATAATGCCCTGAATTTGCTTTGCAGTAGTTCATATTGTCCTTCTTCTAACAAGTCTAGCAAAGATTTGCACCCTTTTGAAATGCTAATGTTTGTATTAATGATAATGACGTGTGATTAAGAATTTTGATTATTCAGGATTGAGTCAAGAAGGGAAGCCAGTCATCTTTTACAAAGCATATTAGTAGACTCACATCTCTTCTGGCACTCGAGGATGTTATAACTGAGTTTAATGTATGCACAATAACAGATACGACTACATGAGAACATAAATACAAAGTTTATCCTGCTAGTTGGATGGTTTCAAGGTGTAACAACAGAACAGAGGCCCACACTCCTCATTTATCCTTTGCATTAGATTCCCTTGAGTTTTTCCTATTAGTCTTTTCCTCTGTAACTCCATTCTTATTGAACTGTTCCTAGTGAATGTCTTTTAATTCAAGCTGAACAATGCACAAATAATGTTACAAACTCCAAATATTCCCCATGTCTATAGGAAAAACCCACAGTTCTAGAGTTGAGTTAAAAGCATACCAACACTCAAGTTAAGGGTTAATTTCTTGTCTTTCTGCTTTTAGTTATGTTGAGCAGCCTATTGCAATAGTAGCCTATCCATTAATAGTAAACATTGTGGAGGAAAGAACTGCAACTGCTTTTTTTCCACTACTGAAAGAATTCCCAAAACTTCTCTCTGCTCACAGCTCTGGTTCCTATAAAGATTCAGAGGGATTGCGTCATCATGATGATTTTGATGTGTCCCTGCTTGTGTGCCACAGTGCTGTGCCCTTTGAAGACCAGAGTGAGGCAGACCGACACATGTTACGGTAAGAGTGAAGGCAGGCAGGGAAGACTAACAAGTTGGACAACTTTTCAGGCTTCCAATTTAGAAGATGGGTGTGTGTGTGTGTGCTCACAATGTTAGACAAAAGGTAAGCAGAGATACAGTTTAGCTATAGTACACTAGTGGATAGATGGCCCAGGACTATCCAGGGGGAAGGCCATAAGATATAGAGGGTGCAGGGAATGGCCTTGAAGGACAAGAGAAAGAACTGCTACTAAAGCAATGGTCAGAAAAGCAGGGTTGCATCTAAGCTAAGAAGCTAATATCTCAGACAGGCCTTTCCGTAGTTCACATGAAGGAAAAAGCACATTCGGACTTGCAAGACTCTGATGCTATCTCTAACTGCAATGAAAGTAGTCCTGACATATGTAGTATTGGTTTCTTAGTCTGGCCTACTTTGTTGGGTTGACGTAAGATTATTAGACAGATTATGGACAAGTCAGAGAGCAGGGAAGACTCCCTTTCTTCAAATGTTGCTATTGGATGCTGTGCATAAGGCTGTTGGTAAACAGGGTCATCTGTGAAAGGCATGACAATTGTTTACCCTTTTCCAGGTTGCAATATTACGTAATCATGACAAGCCAACGGGAGCTATTCCCTCGACTAACAGCAGACATGCGGCGCTTCAAAAAACTGCCACGCCTACAGCGAGAGGCACTAGAACCTGTCCTGGGACGCTCGGCATGGGAGACAGCAGAGAGTGGCCGGCAGCGAAAGGAAGTTCCAGACCCTTGGGAGGAGATAGACGATCATGGCGAGTTCTATGCAGGTGGCCCCCAGGTGAAAGTGGGCCCAGGACTCTTCTACACCTCCCCACTGTTTCCATTACTTGCCTCTGAGGTTGCTGCTGCCCAGAAACAGCTCAGCACCATGGTACAATGTGCCAAGGGCCACTGTCGCCGGGACAACCTCTGGAAGAGGCTCTTCTTGCTAGAGCCACTGGCTTCTGACAAGCTTAAGCTGGGCAAGCTGTCTCTAAATGAGCTGGAGGAGCTGTTGGATGCTGTGCATAAGAAGTCCATTGCTGACATTGATCCCCAGTTGGTAAGTGGCTGAACTCAATCAAGGGTACTCAGTTTAATGGTGCTACTGTATGTGCATTTGTGTTGGGCCTCACAATAAGAGCAGTAGGCAGAAACAGGCTATGAGCAAGGAAGTATGTTGATGGCCTGTCTCCATTACGAGCAGAGACAGAGAACACCAGTGGATTTTGGGTGGATAAGTTTACCCATTGGCTTAAGAAGGTCTGTCTGTGTTAGTCAAAAGTAGATTGGGGCGATGCAGTTTTGGATGGCCAGGTCCACCCATAGGCTGATTGATCCGGCCAACAAGTAGATAGAACTAACAGGGTAGGAATTTTACTGTGAGGTGGCTTTTGTCCAATATATTTTTCTATATACAACTTTAAATTTTAGTTATGATTCTTGGCGTATTCCTTTCTGACTGCATGGTTTTAACATCTCACTTTGCAGGAATCTATCTGCCAAAGTTAATCTAGGGCTGGTGGAAGAGCCTTTAAACATGGTGTCATATTAGACTCCCAAATGGGAAGAAAATGCTAATAATACTATTATAACAAGAAAGATCCCTTTTGTAATCCAGTGAATGGATTCTTGGCGTATTTGTTTCTGACTGCATGGTTTTAACATCTCACTTTGCAGAAATCTATCTGCCAAAGTTAATCTAGGGCTGGTGGAAGAGCCTTTAAACATGGTGTCATATTGGACTCCCAAATGGGAAGAAAATGCTAATAATACTATTATAACAAGAAAGATCCCTTTTGTAATCCAGTGAAACGTTGGAAAGCAAGGGGTCACAACTGTGGCCACAAGCATGATAGTCATCCAGAAACTGAGCAAATTAAGACCAAATGTGATATGTTTAGAAGAAAGCATGTAGCAAAAATGAGTTAGATGCGTCTTGCAGCTACGGAGAGAACACTTCCGAAAAGTGTGGGAAGGAGCTGGGCAGTGACTTGGGCCGTGCTAGGTTCCCCTCTCTTCTTTTTGGTAAAATGAACCAGAGTGAATGTATATAGCCCATCCTAAATACAAAAATAGCAATACATATGCACTCATCCAGACACCTCCCCACAAACACATTATTTCCTTACATGGGGAAACATAACATTTTCTATGGCCACTGCTAGTAAAAGATGTTGGAAAGAATTCCAGAAATCATACTCTGTCTGCCTATTTCGCATTCTCTGCACGCTGCAAAGGATCTGCCCTTACTTTACCCATTTTTCCTCCCCCTGGCAGAGCTGCTTCCTCACTATGACTGCCTCCTGGTACCAAAGTCTTATCAAAGTCCTACTCAGTCGTTTCCCACAGAGTTGTCGCCATTTCCAGAATGCTGATGCTGGTACCCAGTACCTGGTAAGACATTTCCAGCTGAATTGTGCCCTGCTGGACCTTTCTAATTAACTTGCTAAAAGTTCAATCAAAAATAATTCCTGATTATCCACCCTTATGAACTTGTAGTATTTTCACTATTAGAATTTGTATTTGTTGCTTTTCTAGCACAGTACACCATGCGATTTTGGACCAGTTTGTATATGTGTATATAGATAAATCAGTGTTTAGGTTTTCTAGATAATCCCTAATACCTTAACCATATTCTCTGTTTCCCTATCCTTCCATGGACTAGAACCTCTTTGTATGTCATGACTGTAATGTAGCACTGTTGCATTTTCTCTACAGGTTGTTCTGAATCAGAAATTCACAGACTGTTTTGTGCTTGTATTCCTTGATTCGCATTCAGGAAAAACAGTAAGAGCTTTATCCTCTGTAAACCTGAAGGTTAAGGGGGAGGCAATAGAGTGTTAGAGTAACTCCATCAACTTCAATGTACAAGAGATTTCTTGTACTCAGAATTGCAGACCCTAATTCAAGAGTTCTGGGTTTATTCTTCTGGATTGGAACAACTGCCTTTAACAGCTCCGATTTTCTCTAAGGCCTGTCTTGACCATAATCATGCAGTCACATCTGACTCTGTTCTCTACCCCTAATAGGGACTGAAAAACGAATATATATTTGGATATTTTGGGGCACTAGTCTTCCAGAAGTACTCTTGGCATCCATGTATCCATCCAATCAATTTCTATAGCGATCCTTCTCAGTCAATGACTTTGGGTGGCTTACAATTCAGAAAATACGTGTAACAATACAAGATCCAGATCTTGTTGGTTTTTCCTTGCAGAGCCTGACAGTAGTCTTTCGAGAGCTGTTCCCAGTTCAACCCCAGGACAGTGAAAGCCCTCTGCCGCAACTTGTGTCCACGTACCACCACCTGGAATCCGTTATCAACACAGCTTGCTTCAACCTCTGGACAGGGCTGCTCTAGAATCAGCTGGACCTTCTGACTGCTCCACAGGCATCTACAACAAGCCTAGAATGGAGGTCCCCTGACAGGACTGCGATCTGAGGCTGTAGCTTACTGGATAAGAAGTCGGAACATTGAATCTGACTGGGCCAAGAGGGGGAATCATGAGAAAACAACATGGCTGGCCCACTTAAAAGGGCGGGATATGCTTATCCAAAGAAGTTACTCTAGGAGGCATCTGAAGGATGGGGGCTCTTTGAGATGAAAGGCCAAAAGACTAGTGGAGTCGCTGATCTGGCCGATTGGCTAGAGTGACACTATTACAGCATATGGGAAGGGTTCTGCACAATGGTGGGAATATTTTATATGAAGTGAATGTACAGTAAATTAAATAAATGGATTACATGATTTTATTTATTAAATAAATTAAATGGCTTACTAAGGACTTTGTTACAGATTGCCTAACAGGCTGTTGCACTGATCTTTAAGGAGAAGCAGAGTAGATTTCTATTGACTTGCCCAAACAACTTTCTGTCAAGATAGATAGAAGCACTGCCAGATTCTTATCCTGTTGTTATAGGACCATGATGGCAAACCTATGGCACGCGTGCCGAAAGTGGCACACAGAGACATCTCTTCGGGCATGTGAGCTGTTGCCCGTTGCTCCCCCGGGTTTCGGCGCACCAGCCAGCTGGCCTTCACTCATGCAGGAGAGCCAGAAACCAAACAGTAGCTGCCCGGTGCACATGCGCACGCCGGGAGGATGATCTTTAGGTTTCCGTTGTGCGCATGTGCACCGGCCAGCTGGAAGACCAGGTGGCCGGTGTGCATGCACGTGCCAGAAATTGGAAAATCATCTTCCTGGTGCACACATGGGCACCAGGCGGCTGCTTTTCTGGTTTCTGGCACACGTACACATGCTCCCATTTTGGCACTTGGTGCCGAAAAGGTTCGCCAACACTGTTATAGGATATGCTGATGTATTCTCTAAGACAGCTGGCCTGGATTCCCACGAGTTCTGTCAAACACTTAACAGATTTTAATGTTACATAGTGGATCCAGCTGTTTTTCTGAGTAGAAACAGGACATGATGCAAGGAAATGGCAAATTAAAAAAATCAAGGATTTCTTTTTCTAGACCCACCAAGTGGCACTGTTGAGCTACATCTGGAGTGACATGGCTTCCTTTCCTTTGGACCAAACTATTTGCCATTAATTGGTAGCAGGAAGAAAAAGGGATGCCAGCATCTTTGGGAGTGCTCACCATAATTTTGCACTCCTTTGGCCAGTCTTTGTTAATGAATTCAGAATGCAAATGCTTTGCATCTTTAAAAAAAAAGATCAAAGTAGAATATGTAATTAAGAAAGTTCCCAGCAGGAATGTCATTTTATCACGGAACACTGAGTGACATGATTTTCAGCTTTAATCCAGGTAAAAACAAACACACTGAGCATCTTACTTTACTAAGAAATATCATCCTATTAATGTAAAATAATGGGATGCTTTTGGTAGCTCAGGCAGTAGCAAAAGAGTGATTGTTCCCTCTGGGGGGAATACAGCAATTGTTGCTGTTGGTTACTCCATCTATAATGGTCTTTTATTTCAATTTCTTCCAACTTTTCATACACAATGATCTTCCCAGTATGAGTACAGCCAGTTTAATCCATCCAGTGTGTTACCTGCAGAGGAACCATAAAGACTTACATTAAGCAAAAATAATATTTTGACAGATTGCAGAACTGGCCAAAGCTTCCAACATGCAATAATCAATTTCATATAACAAGATTCATCCCGTTCGCATAAAATAAAACTTGCCTTTTGGTTTATATTCGCAGCCTATATAACCACTATAATTCATTGACTCCAGTAAGTGGAATAAGTAAGGGAAGTTCAATTCTCCAGGGCTATCAGGCTCATGTCGTTCTGGTACTTGGGCGATTTGAATATGTCCTACAGACGAAGACAGTAAATATCAGACATTTCTTAATTTGATTCTAGCCTTGTTCCCTTAATTTAAAAAAAACTTGAAACAAGCAACAGTATATCACTCTATCTTACCAATAATTGGGAAATATGTCTTTAAATTCTGTGTCAGATTACCATTCATGATCTGGCAATGGAAAATATCCTGTAGAGCAAAAAGTAGATCTTCAACTCAAGGCATAATCTGTCTCCTTTTTCAAATTCAGTATTACCTCTGAATTGGGGTGGGGGGCAGGAAGTCTCAATAGAAGTCTATATCTCCTACTGTGAATGGATGTATCTGATCACAGTCAGCATGAAAAACAACATTGTGTAAAATGGGCTTTGCCCTGATCTATTAGGATCACGAGTGTCAAACTCACCGCGTCACGTTGCTGTCACATGACGTATCACAATGTTTTGCCCCCTTCGTGGAGCTGGGGTGTGTGTGGCCTGTGCGTGACACATCCAGTCCATGGGCCGCCAGTTTGACGGCCCTTATTTAGACTGTTCTCACATGATATTAGAAACCAGCAGTTTAATTTTGCAGATTACATAATGCAGGTAGTTCTCGACTTACAACCACAATTGAGCCCAAAGTTTGTTACTGAGACATTTAATTGAGTTTTCCCCCATTTTACGACCTTTCTTGCCACAGCTGTTAAGTGAATCACTGCACTTGATAAGTTACGAACCCAGTTGTTAAGTGAATGTGTCTTCCCCATTGACTTTGTTTCTCAAAAGGTGACCTTGGGGCATCGCAACGGTCATAAATAACTAGTTGCCAAGCACCTGAATTTTGAACACATGATCTGCACATGAGGCTGCAAAGGTCGTAAGTGTAAAAAACAGTCATAAATCATATTTCCCAGTGCCGTTGTAACTTTAAATGGTCACTAAATGAACTTTTAAGTCAAGGACTACCTGTACAGCCTGCCAGTCCAAAGTGGCACCCAGGAACAACATCTAACTTTTAATTTTAAATCCAGGTAATCCTCTCATTATAATGGTAATTGTGACTGGGATTGCTGTGACTGTCATATGGTCATTAAAATGCAATGTCAGGTGACCACATGCACTGTTTAGCAATGGCAATCCCCATTGCCATCATAATGCCAAGAGATGTGGGCCATTAAGCAAGAAGAGGAAACTCCAGTAAGGAGTGGGGGGGGTGAAAGAGTTCCTGAAAGGCTGGCCTAGAGTCCATGTGAGTCAGAGAGGCCCTGAGGGCCAGCACAGGCTGCATGTAAGTGGAGGGGGAGAAGGCCTGGGCAGGGGGACTGCAGGGGGAAGAAAAAGCAAGAGTGAGTTATCAGAGCAACTTGTGCCCACTGCCGCCTAACTAGTGAGCAGGCTACTCTGAGTCACGTAGCCAGTAAAAGAGCCCAACATTCCCTTAAAAAACATATCTAATGGCACTCACCACCTGTAGCTTCAAACTGGGTCTTCCCACCTTTTCCAAAATGGCAGCAGCTGAAAGAATACAGATTTAGGTTATCAACTTATTTTTATCCTCTACGTATCTTAGCACTACTACAGCCAACTCTAAAACATAAACAGGAACCTATGGGCCGTTGATGTAGCCAATCCAAACATCCTAATGACCCTCATTCTGCTTTACTGGCTGCTGCCACCAAGAACCAAGAAACCACAAGATTATTCATTATAGCACATCTATCTTCTGTCCTAAAAGCAGAAGGGGATCAAACTCGAGGCCTGCGAGCGGAATCTGGCCTGCGGGGTGCTTAGATCTGGCCCACAGGACCACCCTGGAAACAGCAAAGGATTGGCCCACAGTGCTTCTGCCAGCGAAAGGTTAGTTTCACAAGTTGTCTTACCTTGCTGTGGTGTGGTCAAAAAATAATTGGGATCGCTAATCCGGTTATTAATAGGCTCCAGTAATCCAATCAGATTTTCCTGCAGGGATAGACACAGAAAGGGAATTGTAATTTGGAAGTTTTAAGAATAACGTATCATGGAAAGTTTGCTTTTAGGCTTCAGCCCTTGTGTTTCAGTTCTGCCTAATCTCATGGATAGATCCATACCCCTTGTGTACAACAATTTTTCCTTGCTGCCGGTCATCCGGAGTTAGTAACATAAATTTGGGAATTAGCGGTAGTCTTCATTTAGCAACCACAATTGAAACTGCCAACTTGGTTGCTAGGTGACACAGCTATTAAGTGGAAAATCACAAGACTGAGACGGCTTACAATTTTACTTACACCTTTTCCCCCACTCCCTCACCTTTTGGAATGCTTACCCCAATGCTGAGATAATTAGCAAAAGGGAAATCACATTTGTATTTACATTCATTGGAGAAGAAAGGATTACAAGAGAGTAAGGCACACTGTGGGGAATACACATTGAAAGGAATGCACTAGCTTACTATGCAAACAACATAGTATGAGGGGAGGAAAGAAAAATGGTTCAGACAAAGGAGAAATTGCCTACTCATCACTTGTTTAGGCAAGGTCCCCACTCTGCAAGGGGGAGGGGGGAAACGGATGAGAGACAGGACAGTGTCTAGTACTGTCTACTAACTGACTGTAATGGCAAATACATGACTGAGAGAAAGACTGCAAAGGTTGTAAATGTGTGCCTTGATTGCAAAGTTGTTGTTTTTTGCAGCACTACTGTAACTTTAAATATTTCACAAGGTAATAAGCGAGGTCTAGCTGTAATGGATTACAGCTTGGATTATGGCTTTTCTGAGCAGTCTGTTCTTGCTGTTCTTTTGATTCTATGGAATTCTTGGAAATTGGAGTTTAGGAAATCTTAACTAACATTCCCCAGTAGCCAGTCTGGCTCTGACAGGGGAAGAGTTGCAGTTCAGCAACATCTGGAGAGTAATAGTCTTCCTTCCCCCACCTCCAATAAAATCAATATTAAATAGAATCTTTTCCCTTTCTGGAAGAAGCATGGCAATCTGGTAATTCTCCCATTTCCACTCAGTCCTTACTTGTTCCAAGATGTCAGCAGCGTATTTGAGGTTTTCAATAAAGGTGGCTTCCATCTCAGTTGATGCAGCATCCCTTTTAGCACCTGTAGGAAATCGGCCAGCCATAAGATGGATCCTAAAAGCAAAGAGCTGCATCAGTGCAGAAGAAAGCTCAGTCAACTGTATCTTGTACAAACTAGCAAGGGTAGGAAGGTGGGAAGTTGTGTCTTTTTGTACTTGGATCAAGATATCTCGGTGGCTGCTGCTACAATGTGACTATGGTAAAAGCTCTTTTATTCCCAGTTTAATTATGCCCCAAGAAGCAATGATCCATGAAGTGCATTAAACAGTTAGCATATATCACCCCATGCGGACTTTCTGTGAGTGAATCCACTGCCTCTTGAATCATGTAATTCAGAACTATACAAGATGCAGTTAGTTTATTTAATGTAAGATCGCCTAGATTGGTGTACAGACACCATGAATTGTACATACAAGCTCACTATAGGAAGATTAATGTACCTTTGTGCCATTTAACAAGCAAGTGGGACATATACAATTGGGTAAGAAAGACTGATTTTCTCCCTCACCATTTTCATTCCTTGCTTTACAGATAAAGAATAGGTACTAATCAACAATGATATATAAGATTATGCTTGTGTAATCGTATGTGGCAATGTGGATCAGATGCTTTACTTTTTAATGATTGGTATTCATTTTTCCCAATCAATTAAAATAATATAAAAGGATGAAGCTATATGTGCTTCACTGCTTTTTTTTCCCTTCTCAACCGGCAAAGAAAAAGGAAATATAGTGTGAAGAGCACTAAACTTGGGAATCTGTCATTATCAATGACAGATGCCATATATCCCTGTTCCCCAAATAGGATTTCTACTTATAAGTCATATGAGTACATATTTCCGGCTTTTCTATTAATACAAAACAGACAACTTAAAAGCCACCTGTGTGATACAGGGGAAGCCGAGCTGTGGAAACCCACTGGGGCCAATCTCTTGAGCCCAACTTATCTCACAACGTAGTAACTATGAGGAAAACCTGGAGGAGGAAATGGCAGGAAGTATATTTAATAAAAAGAATAGGCCTTTGCTTTTAATAAAAACTACCAATAATTCTGCTGTTAGCCCTTCAAAACAGGCAAAGTCAAGAAATAGGCGGGATAGGGATTCAGAATGCTCTTTATTGCTGTAGGATAGAACCCAGAAATTTGAAAACCCACCAGTGCGTCTCTTTGCTTCATTGTATGTCAAAATAAATCAAGGTGGTGTTATTTTCCCCAAGCGTCTGAGGAAGGAGTTAGGTAGGCATTGGTGCTGCTGATGTGCTTTTTTGCAGTTATTGTTTTACCCTTGGGCACTGTGGGTTGAGGTTTGTGTTTTAATCCTGCTACCCAGAGTAATAGCTGTGATGTGGGTGGCCATGTAAGCTATTTAAATAAATACGTGATTTTTTTTTTTAGCTTCTTTCTCACATTTTCCTCTTTCTTGGGATTGAGTCATCTTTCAATGATTTGCTATTCTCCTCCATGTCCAAGCTCCACATTCCTTCATATTTGAAAGAAAACTTTTGAAGACTGCTGGAATTAGATGGCAGCCATCTCTAGGCGAAGCAAAGAAGTAGTCAATTTTTTTCACAATTTTCCTCCTTTCCTTCCTCTATGTGCAACCATTCATAGACAAGAACAAGAGTTGAAAGTTTATATCCTCTGGTTCACCAGAGCACAATGAATCTGTTACTGTTTCCTGGCACCACAGAAGATGGCATAATTGCTTCTGCTCTGGAAAGGAACAGCCTCCAAGCACCACTAATCACTACTGACACGGTTATATGTTGTTATCCAGGTTTCCTTCTATCAATTTTGAAACTCAAGATATCTTGGTTCATTGCTGTCAACATAAACTGAACTGCCTCCTTTAGGTCATCCCTGTGATGTACTTAAAAGAGTGTCTTTCAAAATCCTTCAGAAGAATTGCATTGGACCGTACACGAGTACCGTACTTCTCTGTTAAACATTAAAGCAGCCCATCTTTCTCAGGCTTCACAATCAATCTGAAAAAGATGCTTTGCTTAGGGAGTTGGCTCAGTGCAGCTGTTGTAGAGACAACAGTGGTTCACTCAATCCTATTATTTGAGTTTACGTGATATTCAGAAAACTACATGTGCTAGCTTGGCACAGCATGCTAGTCTAAAATGCAGTGGTAGTTCAGTGTGTTGTGGGAACATAGCCAATTACTTTAATCAGGCAATTTCCCTACTGCAGCCTTCTCAAAATGGTGCTATTGAGATTGGTAGCAATATAATCCTGATAAATTCCAGTACCTTGGGAATATTTTTTGCCGCATGTAAATTGGTACATGTGAAAAGGATCTGAATATCTTAACGGATTATAAAATGAAATAAACCAACAGTGTGATGCAATTGAAAAAAATACAGTCCTAAATTCACTATAAAAAGTAATTGTTCTGCTAATTCTTAACTGGTCAAATAGAATATTATATTCAGTTCTGGGCAACCGGATTTAATAAGGACATTGGAACATGCCTGGTGAAAAGCTACCCAATATAATAAAATGCCTGTAAATTTATGGGGAATGGATAGAAGCATTGGGAATGTTTAGCTAGGAGAACACTACAGAGAAATACCAGAGCTGTCTCTTGAGCATCTGAAGGGCTGTCAGATTGAAGACAGGGTAACATTGTTCAGAGTTGTTCCAGAAGACAGAATTTTTAAAAAAGAAGGTTTAAACCACTAGGAAGGAGATTGGGGTGAGACATAAAGAAAAAAAGTCTAAATCAAAAACTATTCAACAATGGAACAGATTGCTTCAAGGAAATGAACTTCCCTTCACTGGAAATGCATGAGCAGAGGCTGGATGTTTATTTATTAGTGGATTCCTGCTTTAGGTAGAGGATTCACACTAGATGATCTCCAAGGTCTCTTCTTCCCCTTCCATTATGGGACATAGAAAGCTCCAGATTCCCCCTTCCCCCACTTCCAAGAAGCAAGATAAAAGCAAGTAAATCTGTCTCTTACAACATCCATCAGGGCTACTGCCAGACTCAGTAAGTAACAGACAGATCCATTTATTCTCTGATTCCTTCCCAGTTAAAAAGGATACACTTTTGCTTGGATCTGGGAGGAGCAAGGCTGCACCTGCCTGTATCATTCCCTTCTAATATGCCACAGTGAGGAGATTTATAAAAATTTCCTCTTCAATAAGAGAGCAGCAAGCCAAAAGGAAATGTACGATTGATTGCTTCCTGCATTAGAAAAATATATTTTATAACAGACGATGAGAGAGATGAAAGAGACAGTTTGCTGTAGTGGTCAGGCTAGGAATCAGGAGACTGTGAGTTCTAGTCCCACATTGGACACCAAGCCAGCTGGGTGACCTTGGGTCAGTCACTCTCAGCCCTGGGAAGACAGGCAACCTCGTTGCTAAGCTATATGCTCACTAAACAAAATATCACGTGACCACAGCGATCTTATGTCAGCAGTTTCCAGCTGTCCTATTTGTGGTTGTTAAGTGCACTATCACATGACTACAACTTGCAACTTTCAGCCGGCTTCCCTATTGATTTTCCATATTGGAAGCTGGCTGGAAGCTTACAAATGGCTATCATGGGGTGGTGGGGTGCTGGGACCATTCAAAGTGCAACTATCAGTCATAAGTCACTTTTTTCAGCATGGTCATAACTTTGAACAGTCGCTAAATAAATGGTTATTAAGTGATGACTACATATAAAGAAATTTGCCCAGATTTCCCCAACTGGACATTCTCTGGAAGTGCTGGAGACCAGACTTAGTCATCATGCTCCCGGACAAAATATGGTGAGAATATTATAGTAGCCAGTATTATGAGCCACAGTGGCGCAGTGGTTAGAATGCAGTACTGCAGGCTACTTCTGTTACCTGCAATTTGGCAGTTCAAATCTCATCAGGCTCAAGGTTGACTCAGCCTTTCAACCTTCCGAGGTGGGTAAAATGAGGACCCAGATTGTTGGGGGCCATATGCTGACTCTGTAAACCACTTAGAGAGGGCTATAAAGCACTGTAAAGCAGTATATAAGGCTAAGTGCTATTGCTATAGTACATCTGGTAAAGGGATACATCTATCATTGGTTCAAGGTTTATCTTCATTATTACCTTGGACATTTCAGTTCTTTGGCATACTTCACAGCCAAAGCCACAGCTTCCCGGAATTCAGGCTGGCGTCCAGGCACTGCTCCTAAACCCATATCACCTTTCTCTTGGTTCCCTGGAAAAAAGGACAGCACCAATTGATCTCCACATATTGGCAAGGACCATTGCTTGGTCAACCCACTACTGAGAAAAAGAGTCCTTTGACGGGACAAATTTGTCAGCTTTTCCTCTCATCTGAAGAGAGGGTTTTTTTAGAAGACAGGTGGTCAGCTAAAGTACAAATTCCAGACCCTTCAAAGTGCTTGGCGTATAAGTGGTACTGATCCATACAATAGAACTGGCAAATGTTTCTTTCCCAGTTGATGAAGCAAGTAACAAATGTGTTAGTGATTTTTTTTATCCCCTTTTGTTTAACAACCCGGTGGCTTTAATAGCTGGGTGGCTTCACAAAGAAGGAACAGTAAATGATTTTGGTTGTATGAGACACAAAGCGAAGAAGACCTCGGATTTTCTCCCGATCAACACGGGTGGCACCGGTCTACTAACCGCATTCTAAGGAGCCCATTGAAATTTAAGCCGCCGCTACCCAAGTCAGGGGAAGAGAAAGGGGAGATCGGGGGAGGCAGGCAAAGAGAAGGCGAAGTCTCCGAAAAGCGAATTAACAAGGCAATCGGCTACCCGGCGGAGTATTGAGCAGGACCACCTCCAGCCCGTCCCGTTCTGCAGCCGCCCGCAGCTCTGGGGCGCCGGAGGCGTAAGGGAAGCCCAGCTCAACTGCTCGGAATCCGGCCCGCGAAGCCGCCTCCATGCGCTGAACCAGCGTAGGCTCCTCCTGGAAGAGCCAGGCCAGGTTGGCCGCAAAGCGCAACGGGGCCATGGCGCAGGCGGTGAAGCGGCGTCTGCGGCCCAGCGCACACTGCGCCCGGGAGGAGGAGTTTTCGCTGTTATCCGGGAAGGAGCAGCCGCAGCTGGGTGTGGGAATCGCGTAAGAGGCGGGGGGGTGGAGGGTGTATGCGGGAATCTCGAGGCAGGTGGCTCGGTTGCTTCTCGGCTCAAGGGGAGGCCACACACCGCGGGTAATTGAGTCCAAGAGCTTCTTCCTGAGCTGCAAATCGTAGCGACAAGGCATTTTCCCTTCCCACGAAGGACGGGCTGGGTAGGTGAGTTGAGTGGGTGGGTGAAACCTCGTTATTGAAGTCATCTTCACTCTGCGTTCCTAAATCAACCTGCGCAGAGATGCCCCGTCTCACCACGGACCGCGTTTCACACAACTGAAACTGAACAGCAAACGACTTCAGCGTGTTCTGGCACTTCGGTTGCGTTCCCGCGTGTTGTGCGACCACAGGAAATTCACCGTTAATTGAGTGAAGCCTGGGCAAGTCAGGCTCTAAATAGGGGTATTATACCAACCCAGACCAAAGCTACAATCACACGGTTGGCTGAGGTCAGTTATAGGTTATTGAATCGACCTCCCTGCTCATTTCAGAAATTCAAATGGAAGCATCCGTAGTACGTCTATATGGCTGTTTAGCCTCTGCTTGAACACACGGATCACTTTCTCGGAATAATTAGCTGCTTTTGACAGACTATTTATAATAGGAGGATATTTTTTTTGTCTGGATTCAGTTGCTATCTGCCACCTCATACCATCTTAAATCCATCTCTTCATGTGCTGCATTCTGGAAAAAATAGATAACAAGAGCTTGACCTCCTTCCATGTGACCTTTTAGATGCTTAAAAAGTGCTATTAGGTTTCCTTTGCCAGTGACCACGGTAATCTGCCTGGATGCTGCTTAGCCTTGTTGGTCATAGATAATGCACACCTATTCTGTCAGAGCTCAGTGGTTACTAGAATAGAATAGAGCTGGAAGGGACCTTGGAGGTCTTCTAGTCCAGCCCCCTTCTCAAGCAGGAGAACCTATGCAATCTCAGACAAGTGACTGTCCAGTCTCTTTTTAAAAACCTCCAGCGATGGAGTGCCCACGATTTCTGAAGGCAAGCTGTTTCATTGGTTACTTGTCCTTACTGTTAGGAAGTTTCTCCTTAATTCCAGGTTTCTTCTCTCTTTGATCACTTTCCAACCATTATTTCTTGTCCTCTTCTCTGGTGCTGTATTTTTGTCCCATTGTCTTCGGAGGACCCTTCTCCATTGTCTTTGCATCTACCTGCTTGTTCTGGTTCTCATTTCACTTCATATGTTGCTTCTACAGTGGAGGAGCTGATCCTGCTTTACAGGGATGCAAGTACCTTTTGACAGAGTGAGCTTCCATCAGTTGCCTCAGCTTCCACCCAACCTAGCAGTTTGAAAGCATGCTACATGCAAGTAGATAAATAAGGACCACTTCAGTCAGTGAGAAAATAGTGGCACTTCATATGGAAGTACAAATCCAACCGATGCTGGACCTGTGAGGTGACATCAGTGGTGGGAAAAAAGGCCAGATGTGTCAACCGAATGGACTAGCATCCTTAGGCAGCCAAAACCTGCCTGTAATAACTCGGTATTAACACTATAGTCTCCTGGCTAATGTACCATCACCATAGGCTAAATAAAATAAATGTGCATCTTATATGTTATATTAAAGTTGGAAAAAAATCTCTCTTGGACTGATTATTTTTTGCATATCAAAAAACCTGGCATTTTATCAGGGTGTGTAGACTTTCTATATCGAGTGTATATAAACATGTGAAAAATGCAAAAAAAAGAGACCAAAATAATCAAAACAGTGCAAAATAAACAACAAAAATGGGGCTACACAATCACTGTGTTTCCAAAGCCTGAATGATATAAGGGTGGAACCACACAATCTCTGGGGGGAGGATCATTCCAAAGGGCAGGAATTGCATAAGAGGACTCATGCTTTCTTGATCCTGCAAGACAAATGCTTAATTGATGGGATTGGAGTGCACCTGCCCTGGTGGACCAAAACTCGACTGGCAGAGACAATTGGAGATAAGTGGTCCCTGTGTTCATAATTCTGAAATCTCCCAACCTGCTACAGTCCAGATGTTTTGCCCGGCAGCCCTTATTTCTACCAAATAAGCACACATGATTAATCAATGATTGAGTGGTCGTATTGTAGCCTAGTACGTCTGGAGCGTGTCGGGTATGAAAAGCTATACTAAAACCTATCTGCCAAAAATCTATTCTGAGACCAACCCGAGATGTTTAAAAGCAACTTTTGTATCTCAGAATACAATTCAAGCAGGAAGGAAGTACGGATTAGGACCATGATGGCGAACCTACGGCACGGGTGCCACAGGTGGCACGTGGAGCCATATTGGTGGGTACCCGAGCATTGCCCCAGCTCAGCTGCAGCACACGTGGGCGTGCCTTCTGGGCCCACCAGAAGTCGGAAAACAGGCTGTTTCCAGCCTCCGGAAGGCCTCCTGGGGGATGGGGAAGGCTGTTTTCGCCCTCCCAAGACTCTTAAAAAGCCTCTGGAGCCTGGGGAGAGCAAGAAACGGGCTTTCCAGTCCCACCAGAAGTTGGCAAACGGGCCGTTTTCACCCTCCCAAGCTCCTAGAAAGCCTCTGGAGCCTGGGGAGGGAGAAAAATAGGCCTACCAGGCCCACTGTGCCATCGCGAGCCAAAAGCAGGGGGAGGACAGGAAACATTGAATTATAGGTGTGGGCACGCACAGGTGTGACCTCCCCCGCGCTCCCTCTGCTTTTGGCACCCAATGGCAAAAAGGTTAGCCATCACTGGTG
>JANHFK010003296.1:64757-76714 GCA_036250565.1 Sibynophis collaris | reverse complement strand
TTGTTCTCCCTCCAGACCTCACATCCATTAGCAGTGATGGCTAACCTTTTTACCTTCGAGTGACAAAAGGGGGGGGGGGTAGGGGGGGTTGCATGTGCGTGCCCACACCCATAATTCAATGCGCCCCGTCCCCCGTGCATGCGCACGTGACCCTCCCGCTCCCCCCACTTTTGGCATGCGATGGCAAGGTGGGCCCAGTAGGCCTGTTTTTCACCCTCCATAGGCTCTAGAGCCTTTCTAGGAGTTTGGGGAGGGTGAAAATGGCCTTCCCGACCCCACCTGGAGGCCCTTCGAAGCCCAGAAAATGTCCGTTTTCTGACTTCCAGTAGGCCCATTTCCCCCCCAAAAGGCCCGAAAATCAGCTGTGCAGCGTGCGCATGTGCGCTGCAGCTGAGCTGGGCCAATGCTCGCGTGCTCACTGATATGGTTCTGCGTGCCACCTGTGGCACGCGTGCCATAGGTTTGCCACCACGGGCCTATAGCACTGGGATAAATCATTCATGGCATCATTTAATTCACACAGGGTAGAGATACATAATTGGGTATCATTAGTGTACTGAGGAACCTCAGCCATGGTGATAGATGAGTTCACTCAGCAGCCTCGTGTAGATGTTGGATAGCAGGGGGAAGAACTCTGAACCCCTCACATAGTAGGGGCTGGGGGCAGGATCTCTTTTCCACAGTCAGCATTGACTGTATTCGACCCTCAGAAGAGGAGGTGAACGCTTGTGGAAGGAGAAGTCAGGCATTCCACTAAGCTTGAAAAGGTATCAGAGTCCCCAACCACAACATCCCTGTTAAATACTGGTTTAAAAAAAAAACAACTGTAAGAAAATACAACAAGTGACAAAAGAAGCATACGCATTTTTGCCTAATGTTTTTCTACACTTATTATCCATTATTGAAAAATGTAAAACGAGGCCAGCCCAAATTTCCTTTGTGCTGAACAAAGCTATATATAATAATGTATGTTTCATTACACGGAATAGTGTCTGATCATAAATAATTTGAAAGACATGACATAGCACATTCAGCAGTAGCACCATAAATTGTAGTGATGAGCAGGGGAAAAAAAAAAAGAGAAACCCTTTTTTATGTCATGCGGCATAAGCCAGAAACCAAGGTTCACGATATATGTGACATTTGTCACCATGTGTCAAGTAATTTAGAGTTCAATTAAAAAGTCGCTATTGGTGTATTTAATCTAGTCAGTACTCTGGTGTGAAGGGTAAGCATACCTTTAACCCTTTTAGCTGCCTTCTGGTCCCACTCAAAAACAGCACATGTTGATCCTCACAATGGAAAGATTGGATTTATTTGTTTTGCAATGACCAAAGTACAGACCCTTTCCTACATTTGCACTTATTTGGAATTGGTACCATGCTCAGAGGTTTCCATGACGTTTTGGGGGTGTCTGTAGCTCAGCTGATCAACTTTGGGCAGATCTTTAGTGCGGGAGTAAATTACTGCCAAAAAGACCAATTGATTCCTGAGTCACAGGGCAGCTGGTCCCATTGGCAGGAATTATGACTTTATCCTGCCTACAGGCTCCTCAGATCCTTCCTCTCCCTGCTGAAACCAAGATACTGGAACACCTTGACACATTTACACTGGGCTTAAACTGAACAGAAGACAGGTTTTTTTCTCCACACGGTCGGCTAGATTTTGGTTTTGCATTCCCTGGTTGGTCCACTGGGAGAGTACCCATCAGCTGAGAGAAAGCTCCGTGATCACCAAAAACAGCAGTGTTGAAGGCACTTGGGGAACAATGCAACAATATTTCTGATGGCTGGGGGTAAAAGAGGTGACTGGATATAAGTGTCCTATGGGAGGGGGGGGAGAGTGCCTATCTTAGCAAAGGAAGAAAGAAGAACTTCAGGAGCATAGGACACTAATTTTGTTGTGAGGCCACTGACTGAGTTCTCAGGATACATATATATATGGGTTCCTTGGGGTTTTCACTTATCAGAAACAAATCTCTCTACCCAGGCACCCTTCATATATCTCATAATTTACTACCTTCTGGGGACACAAGTATCTGCAGCCCTACACATCTTGAAGTCAATAAGTGGTGGAAGAGTATTCTAGGGCTACCTTTGATGTAATCTTATCTTTGTTAATATCAGAGTAAGCAACTGAGGACTGAAAACCCAATTGAGTAGACTGATGTCCACAGATGACTAGGGCTATAAAAGCTCACATTGGATGGTATCAGAACCCCACAATAAAAGCTTGTCATTGCTGTCCTAATCCTTATCCAATTGCATCCTTAGCTGCTCAGTAAACTTACTCTGAAATATTATTTTCTTCAAGCCTGGCTGTTTATCAGGGCTGAGTCAAGGAATTTCTCTTTCTCTTCTTCTCTAATGATGTTGTCTTATTCTACTCCAAGTAAATCCACTGAGTTCAGTAGGATCTTTTCCCAAGTAAATAGAACTGTAGCCTTTAAAAAAAAAAAGTTGACCAGAACCTGAACTGAGACAGTTTGAGCAGTGATTTATAAATGACTAGAATGAACCTTGGCCCTTACTATTGCTCTTTTAAAACGTGGTTATAGCCCTCTATTTGTGAGGGTTTGGAAAAATGCCTGGCTTTTGAGAAATATTTTCTTGTTTTTTTTATCTTGAACTTGGGCTCAGGCCAATGCCTGACCTTCATGATCTCGACAGCTCTTTCTACTGCATAAGCAGTTTTCGGCAGGTGAGTGGCTTGGGTCAATGTGTGCAAGGAGATTAAAAAACAAGAACCAGTGGGCTATCCATTAAAGAGCTGCAACTCAATTAAGGCTATTGATTAATCAATGAGACTAAGCATGACTCCATTCCTCAGCAATAATAAAAATCTTGGCTAGTGACGGACATTTGCAAATTACAGAAAGAGAAGCTGTATTTCAGGCAAAACATGAATGGTGGTAAAAAGGATCCATTGAAGATCACCAAGGGTATAGTTAGCATGACAGACTCTTGCCAGTCATACTCTCAGATTGGAAAGGAATTGTTGCCCAGTCACTTTCTGGCTTGCAAGAGTTTGCAAATTGTGGCACGTAATGAATATTCTTGTAATTGTTTAGGGATACACAGGCTGGGTCTTCAGCATTAAAATGCATCAATGTGAAAAATGTGATTTTCCTGTTATCTCTTAGATATTGAGGATTGCACCAGAAAAATTTAATGATTAAGCAGATCCCAGGACAAGAAACATATTAATTGATTCTGGTTATTGTTGCCATTTACCATCTACAATGGTCTAGAATTTCTCCGTAGAAACAGAGGAAGCTTTTTATCCTTAGTGCTGATTATTTGATTAAACTGGCTGACAGTGACAACTGCCAGCAAAAGACAGATAGAAACATCAAAGAAAGGCTTCAACTGATCTCATCAGCAGTCCAAGCCATAAAGGTACCCTTCTTTTGTTTGCCTTCATGGAAAAATTCTCAATTTGGAAATGACAAACAAGCAATTATCCTAGACAGGTTTGTTCAAACATCAGGACTCATTTGTTTCAGCATACAGTACTTCTGGTTAGCTTTATTTGTATTGCAGCCCAAATATGAACGATGATTTAGAAATGTAACAATGCTCAAAGATGCAAGACAAGAATGTGTGCTTTCTGCCCTGTTCCTTACCTGGTATACCTGTTAGCCCTCCTGCTGATGGTCCTCTTTTTCCTCATATTTATTCTTACAGATTTCAGTCCTGCCTTTTAGAGGTAGATCCCTACAAGGTAACTTTTATAATGCACATCAACTAATGTCAGACTCCCAAATTCATACAGAATTGCAATGAAATGGCATACACATAAGGGCTTCTTACCCTAGCACAAATTATATGTGTATTTCTAGCGTAGCATGAGTTGGCTCAGAGTAGGCAATTTGGGGCTCTGTTTCTTTGCCATCTGCTACCTAGACCTGAGAGTTTATCTGCTTTACTTCCCCTGCTGATGCTGAAGCCACCTGTTACATTAAAGCTTTCCAGGAATTCTTACTCTTCTGGAATGTGTCTTGAGATCCTGGATTTTAAACAGCTTCTGAAACTGTGGGACTCAGTAAAGCTATGGCCGTGAACCCAAGGTGATGCTCAGCAGACGCCTGATCCAAGAGCCTAATCCAACATACAGCTAGACGTATCTAGGCCAGCTGACATCAATGAGCTTTCTAACTTTGCATAGAACTAGGCTACAAAATTTGGAAGCAGAAATAAATGACAGATTTAGCTGAAGATGAAAAGTCCACTAACACTTTGGTCACGCTGGCAGGGAATTATGGGAGCGGAAGCCCAAGACATCTGGAGTTTACCAGGTTGTAAAAGGCCCAAAAGCAAAAGATGTTGCTCCAGACCTTGGTTTCCTTTGACTATATTCTTTGCGGCTCTCAGCAAAGTATTTTCCCCCCCTTGTATTAGCTGAATGATATTGTTTGCATTGTTCCAACTTAGCTTTTCTCTCTTTAAGAAGAATATTAAAAAGAAATTGTCAGGTTGCCCTGAGCTCCCAGTTAGACAGTGGTAGTGAATCCTAGTTTGGGAGATCTCTGTTTATGCAACATAATTTAGGTCCCTCACCCCACACCCCCATTTTACTATTATGCAAATAATAGATTTGGTAAAGATTCCAGTATACTGATAGAAGAAGCCAGAAAAAACCTTGTATGGTTGAAGAACAAGAGGACAGGACACAATGCTGTTGCTTTTTTCAAAGAACCAAAGGACGAAATATGTGTTACCCCAAACGAGACATAAGAAAGCATTCTCAACAGTATGCTGTTTGGCTGAAAATGGAGCCATTTCAGTAGGTAGAAGAGAGATCTGAACCCCCTACTCAATTTCACCATGTAACATTTCTACTGCTCCTTTGCTGAAAAACATATTGAAACAATAACTTTGAAAAGCAAATTTCTTTACTATTTTGTTAGAATTAATACGCTATGGTGGTCTTCATGGGATAAGACAATAGGGCCAACATATTTTTAAATTTGGTCCTTATTTATTGCTTTAATTGAAGGTGGCATACCCTTCATTTTCAATCCCCATTTAATTTTTTCTCTGTGGTGAATTTTTTTCCTGTTTCAAGTAGGATGCTGTTGTGCATCTTTTGTTATTGTAAAAAAATACAATGATAGATTACTGTTATTTAGTAGTTTGCCAAAAAAACGTTGAGGTAGTAGTCTATCTCAAATGACTATGGACAACAGTTTTTTGCTCATCTTTTCTACTTGGGATTTTTCTTAGTGTTTTTTGAACTGCTGTGTTCAAAAGGGAGAAGGATAAGTGAGAAACACAATTCAGGTGGTCACCATCTCTCTTCAAGAATTGGGGGGGGGGAAAGGGAGGAATGGTTACATGTTATGCAACCCGGGGTGAGACCATCATTCTCAACCAGCTATGTTTTGGCTATGAGCCAAGGTTGATAACTTTGTACTATGAGAGAAGAAGCCAAAAAGATGGAAAGTATATTGTCATTGTCATTATATTTTAAGCAGGTCAGTCTTTCCTAACTTAAGATCGATTGGGCTGCAAATTCAGGTTGAAGAAGACATCTGCAGCATTCTTTGAGATTGGAAAATACGTTTTTCTTATATAAAAATCCTTTCTCTTTTTTTCTCTATTTCTCTTTACAGAACAGTAAGGATGGCCACAAGCCCTTTAGCTGACAGAAACAAGGCAGATGGGCAGGGGCGAAAGGCAAAGAGCAAAATTCCTCTAATCCGATTTCTAGTGATCATGGATGCCATCTTGGCATTTCTGCCTCCAGAAAGCAGAGATGTGGCTACAGGATTTCCAGCTCTCCACTCAACAAAGGATTATAACTTTCAGGTGGAGGAGAACTGTAGGTTGGAAGTGTAAAAACTGGGGAGGGGAGAATAAGTAAAGGATCTCATGAAGTTTCCCACAGTTTGGTAATAGGACGTGTATTCAACATAATTGGAAGTCAGCAGAATGGGAAAGGCTGCCTTAGTTTATTTCAAATGACTATGGGATAACAATAGGTTTTTTTATCTCTTCTTTTCTACTTGGGATTTTTTTTGGTGTATTTTGAATGGCTGTGTTCAAAAAAGAGAAGGATAAGTGGGAAACACAATTCAAGTGCTCACCAAAGCAAGACTCACTTGTTCTCAGAGAAGCTCTGAGACCACATGACTTCGTACTATGAGAGAAGAAGCCAAAAAGATGGAAAGCATATTGTCATTGTCATTATATTTTAAGCAGGTCAGTTCTTTCCTAACTTAAGATCGATTGGGCTGCAAATCCAATATATCCAGAGGGAACTCATAAGAAGACTATTGTAGAATAATACCCATCTGCTGCAAAAGCTAACATAACAAATAGGAGAATAATTCTCTGCATGGGCTCTATTGTTTCAAACTGGGGTGCAAGAGAGACTTCCCATTACGATTCACATTACTTAATGGGAATCTGAATAAATAAGAGAACAAATATTTTCCTTTCCTTTGCAGAGAATGTCTTTTACAAACAGGATAATCCATGAAACACTATTTCTCTAGGATTTATTCCAAAAACATTCCTAACTTGAAGTACATAACAGTGCATCAAAAAAAAAACTATTACAATCATATATGTCTCAAGTAGATATGTAAAACACATGTATATAGACATGACATGTTTGATCAATTAATTATAACCAAAGTACTTGTGTATGTTTGAAGATAAACATTGGGTTTAATGGTAGATTTCAATAATTCATTGCAGAACCTTACTTATGGGTTTTGTGCAAATCCACTTGCATAAGCCACCACAATCAAGAAATATGCGAAGGTTGTTTGAAATAATGCTGCCAGCCATGAAACATTTTCAAAGGGGATTGTTCCAATTAATGTGTGATTTTAAAAATTCACACATTTAAACTGTGGTTAATACATTTGATTAATCATTGTGCCAATTAATGGAATAATGCTTTCAGCTCCACTTTTAAGTTGCCTGCTTTTTTTAATTAGACAGGAAAGGAATATCTTAACCACATTTGCAAATTTAAAATGAATGTTACCTATATTTTATGCTTTAGCTATGCCAACCTCAATTCTGGAAGATCCAATTAACTCTTATTTGATTACTGTCTCAAGTGGCTTCAAAAAACCATGCCTTAATATCCTCCAAAACACAATAGACTATTGTCCTTTATCCAAAAATATTCTTGATCCTCATATGCCAGTGACATGCAAATTATTGTTCTTGTCTTACACTGGTATCACCCAAAGCTTTTCCACCTATTGAAGGTGGAATTGATTAGCATTGTTTGCACTGTGACAATTCAGAGTAGAATAGCAATAGCAATAGCACTTATATGCCGCTTCATAGTGTTTTACAGTCCTCTCTAAGTGATTTACAGAGTCAGCATATTGCTCCCAACAATCTGAGTCCTCATTTTACCAACATCAGAAGGATGGAAGGCTGAGTCAACCTTGAGCCAGTCCAGATCAAACTGCTGGCAATGAGCAGAGTCAGCTTGCAATACTGCATTCTAACCACTGTGCCACCACAGCTCAATAATAGAAAGCAGTAATATTAGGGTAAATTATTTGCTCAAGTAGATTGTCTCCTCAAATACATAACTCTCCATTGCAATAAGTTCCATTTTTTAAAATGCTCAATTTAGTTATTGGCTTGCTTGGGAATGTGCAGACAGTATTGTCTGGCAGAGGAAGAGAAATGATTTGGCTAACAGAGCTAATGTTTGCGATTCACTCCAATTCAACAGGTGCCAGTACCATGATGTGAATGCATAAATAGCTCTGAGTTAGCAAAACTGGCAACATTATTAAGCATCTTCTGACTTTTATAATGGACACCCTTGTTCTCTAGTTACAGAGCAAGTTGTGGTTGCTGCTGCTGCTACACCTGTAGCACAGGTTCCATGGGAGACAACCACATACCTGGAAAGAAAAGCTTATTTCTGATCTCATTCAGAAGTCCAACGGATCTGACATCATTGCATTCATATCGTTATTTCATGGTTTTCTTAAGTTTTGTTGTATTACAGAGAAGTCACTGTGAACAGGAGGTGTTCATGGGATGTTGTAAAAAAAAAGCTAGAATGGCCGCCATGATGGTGTGATTGAAGCACTATAAAAGTTGTTAGTTGTTTCAGATGAGAAGACAGACAGAGATGATAAAATGGCAAGAAATGATAAGTTAAAAAGAAGTTGTAGCTTAGTTGGTATAGATAGTTATTGATACGTGGTTACTACTTTTACATAATGGAGGATCCCAGGATACCAGTCCATGCAAAGCCCTCTAGGAGATCCTGGGATTAGCTTGGCTAATGCTTGTTCTGATGGATCTGGGCTACTAAATCTTGTTCTATTTCTTTATGAAATAAGCCATTCCCAACCTGAATCTCTTCTTCATATGTTTATTTTGATGTGATAACAGAGTGTGACAAAATTAAATATTGCAAAACAACTAATATTTACCATTTTTACCAATTTCAGATGATTTTAGGCGGTAAGTGACTGAAGTGAGAAGTTACAGCTATTAATGTGAATGGTGCAATCAGTATGCTCCCCTTTTCTGTTCCAGGGCTTGCTCTATGGAACATACAGATGCTTTAATCTCCTGTCAGTCATCTAGAGTCCCAGAAGCAAGACGAGTGGCTATGTAAGTCATTTACATAAATAAGCGGCAGGCGCAGTTAAGAGGGCTGCAGGGATGTGGAGAAGATCAGAAAATACTCACGAGTTGCTGCCACTGCAAAGTTACTCAGAACAGGAGGGAAAACAGCCTCCAACCTGCCTTTGCCTCACAACCCAGTTGCTATTTGCCAGTTGTGAGGGTGGTCTCCCTGTGATCCACAAGGAAGGGAAGTGAGGTAGAGCCAGAATTTGTGAGAGAAAAAGCTCTTGAACAGGCTAAAATACAGGAGTGTTCGTGAGGGAAGAAAGCCACTTTTGTCTCCTAAGGCTGCTTAGCCAAGAGAGACAGCAGGACAACAAAATGGGATAACTTGCTACAGCCAACTTGCTGTGGCCAACTCATCATGGCCAACTTGATGCGAGACAACTCACCATGGCCAACTCGCCATGCGACAACTCGCCATGGGACAATTTAACAATTCAATTATTTAAAATAAATAAAAATTACTTTAATTGTTGGCATTCATATTTCTTTCTGCCCATCCTTCTGCATCCTTTCTTTAATGATTCTATTCCATTTCTTTGATATTAGTGCAACCCTTGTCCTGCAGCGTGTTGTCCTGCAGAGAGTTGGCTGTACTGAGTTGGCCACAGCAAGTTGGCC
Source organism: Sibynophis collaris (assembly GCA_036250565.1). Lineage (NCBI taxonomy): Eukaryota > Metazoa > Chordata > Lepidosauria > Squamata > Sibynophiidae > Sibynophis > Sibynophis collaris. The sequence goes on along the minus strand of JANHFK010003296.1, from coordinate 67,466 downwards.
ATGGCAAATTGTCATAGACCTGCAGAGCAGCACTCTTACTTCCTTCTCCCCACTAAAGGGTGTGTGAAATATCGGCCAAGTTCACAAAGAATTCCTTATTAGAAAGATATTTGATATTGCTTTAGCTTAGTCACAGTGGCTTATCCTTTAGTAGAGAGGTGCAGCAATCTAGACTTGAAAGGGAAAAGTCAATTTGGACAGCATACAAGCGCACTTATAACACCATTTGGCACCTCCTTGGGGGGAAAATGCAGCTTCTTCAAGTTATTGCCAAGAATTGTGATGGGAGGATCCTTTGTGTCCCAAACCAACTTTGAATTCAAATTGCTGCACAGCCTGTCTTTTAGCCTGTTGTGAGGAAGGGGACCATTATCAACACAGCATGGTTTAATGTATGCATGAAACTGTCAATGGGGGTGGAATAGCTGTTTGTTTGACTTCCTGCATCCCGATTGTTATCCCACAAGGAAAACATGCAGGGGGAAACATGCAAATGTGCAGGGGTGTATGATAGCAGTTGTTCGATTTTCCAGCATGAAGGAACCTCTCTTTCGATTTCTTTTTTCTCACATCCTCATTTCCTGGACGTTGAATTTGGCTATTGGGGTTTGTAGCTGAAGTCCCTCAAGGAGGTATCAGTTAGCATTCTAGTTCAAGAAAAGTTATTAAAACACTTAAATTCTAATCCGAAGGAGGGATGACTTTCCTATTAGTGGAGCTGGGGGAAGCTGGAAGGAGTCAATCCAAAGAATTGCCATGTTAATGGTAGCACTTGGTTCATCTTGTCTCAGCTCAAAAACTAAGCAGGCCCTGGAAGAACATGCCTGGGTTATAGCCTAAACTGGGAAGTTTAAAAAAAACCCCCACACATGCCGGTATTAGGCCTTGACAAACTACTTCAATGCCAAGAAAATGCCTGGATTTGGTGATTACTGGGAATTGGGCTCAACTCAAAGGAGATATTACTTTTATCTACCTAAAAAGAAAGATCAACCCAGCTTGATTCTTATGTGAACAGCCTGTCCAACTATTTGGCGAGCTTCTATGCCCCGTTTCCAAGATTCCTTTCAACACAGCATCAAGGAGACAATGCGGTAAAAGGAAAGGTGTTTTGGATGTTCTTCCCCAAAGTCAACAGAGAAATTATGAAACTCTATGAAATTTCCTGAGATATCTTAGAAGGTTGCAATTTTGCATACAGAGAAGTTTATATGGAAATGAAGAAGAAGAGACAACAGCATTGATGGAAATCAAGAAATACTATTAGCTAGCTGTATGTCTATCTCAGTAGACTATTGGTTTTAGTCAGGTGTTTCTAGGTAGATCCAGACAGAGCAAAATGTGTGTTTATGGGACTCTATGATCTGCTTAAAAATTCCTATTAAAATAGTAACTTAGAGAAGAGGGGCCACTGCTTGTCAGATGGGCAGCTTGTTCCATCTATGATGTCAATGATCTAGTCAGGCAATCAAAAAATTATATAGAGACTAGGTCCACTTGTTTAATGACTCTGAAATTACATGTCAAAAGGGTTGATTGGTTGTAAGTGAATGAAGCATTGTACAAAAGATCAGGCTTGTTAAGGTTTTTTAAAATTAGGAAAAGAGAATGCATGAAAAGCAAGGACATGGCTGTTAATCCTGCTCTGCTGTCACACTGCCATCCTTGGCTCCAGAGCTCTGCACACATTGCCAGCAAATTTGAGCAGTGGAGAACTTGCTCTGTCCCAGTCTGCTGTAAATCACGCAGGGAATTTCCTAGATGACAGTAAGCTTTTCTCTGGAGAATTTTTACCTATATCACTTGTAAAGTTGCAGAACTCAGCAAAGTGATACAATGGAGGGGCTGGAGTCTGGACTAAGACGCACACACCACTTTTCCTTGCATGTCTCCCCTCATTCTGTTTTTAAACTTCTGAATTCAACCAGCTTAACTTCTCAACGGTGGTGTTTACACATCACACCAAGCTGTTCCATTGAGTATGCTTGCTCACAGGTAGTACCTCCTCTTCTACACTCCATTCTACTTCTACTGGCAAATCAACTCTCTGTGGTTGCTTAAGACTAAGTATATCCTCTCTTACTGCAGAAGAGAGGCTACTTCTCTTCCATGCTAATCATGTTTTGTTTTAGGTTAAATTCTGTGGCTAACGTAGAACCGAAGCAGCAAAAACTACATTGTCCAACTTACTTCTACAAACCATAAATGAATAACTTGCTAGCCAAGGAAAAAGACAATGATTGCAAGCAGTCTTCTCTTAGAAATGAGCCTCGTTCTTACTTTTTCCAGATGTAAGAACTGAGTTCCTCTCATGAATATTGAATAGCTGATGCAGTATCTTATGACTATTGTTTATTATGATTGGTTTATTAACAATTCCATCAATGTTTTTATGATTTTATTATGTGTATTATGTTTGCATTAGATTATTATATTATTATGGATGTTTTAATTGTTGATTTACAGAGTCTTTGGTGGGTTCAGCAATATACAAACAGAATAAACAAATTTGTCCTAATAATTTTTAAGGGCTTAGCTTGATGTGCAAATATAATTAAATACCAAGTCATTCCTCAGATGCAATGAAGCCAGGGATGAAATTCAGCAGGTTCTGACAGATTCCGGAGAACCAGTAGCGGAAATTTTGAATAGTTTGGAGAACCGGCAAATGCCACCTCTGGCTGGCCCCAGAGTGGGGTGGGAATGGAG
>JANHFK010003295.1:142071-153791 GCA_036250565.1 Sibynophis collaris | reverse complement strand
TTCTCTGAACCAGTAGAGCTGGCGGCGGGAGGCTCTGCCCACCTGCCAGGATATCATTACATCCCTTTTTTTAACCATTTGCACATGCGCAGAAGAGGCGGGAGCACGCCTGAACTGGTAGCGAAGGTAAGTAGATTTCACTGCTGGATGTGGCAACAATTGTAAGTGAGAACTAGTTGCCAGTGCCCAGATTGCAATCACATAACTGCAGGGATGCTGTGTCAGCCAGAACTTTGAGGACCAGCCTAAAGTATTATCCGTTCAGCACTGATGAGTGGTCATTAACTGAGGACTAGCTGTATCCTTTTGTAGCATTCCCATTGCTTTAATTTTATCTAAAATCAATTCATCCCTAGGATATCTCAGTATAACATCCATAAAGAACCATACATTCACATGTTTGGGCAAACAGTGCCACAAATTTGTAACAATAAAGCGTGGTAACCCCAGCAATTTTTAAACCCATGTCTTTAAAATAAATTGCAGATGCGAGCCTTTACAGTCTATAGATTTGAAACACTGATTGTAGTCTTCTGAATTTCTGCATCATAAGCATGTCTGCTTATTTGCTGAATAACATGATTTGCCCTTTGTTCTGCATTAGGAATTTTAGAATTGATTCTTTCAGGAATTTTGTTTCCTTGGGCATATAGTATTTCACCAAGCCAGATTGGGGTTTCCCTTTTTCCAAACAGATGTTTGAGAGAGAGAGAGAGAGAGAGAAGAACAGAGGGGTTTCCCTTCCCTTTGGAAGAAGAAGATATTGTAGAGGGAATAAGAAAAATGTTCCTTCTTTCTTTGCCGATGTGCTTATGAAGCGTTCATAGTCAAGCAGCTGTAAACGGAGCAAACTCAGGCACTGAAAGAACCTTCTGGAAAGTAACTATTAGATGTCTACTGGCACGGCTCGCCAACATTATATATCCATGTAATAGAAGCAGTTTCCCTTGGGAGAGACCAAAAAATGTTTGGTTTTGATTTTGTTTAACCCTTAGCCAGATTATCTGAGAAAAAGCCAGAGACAGATGCAAGGTACAAGTACAAGTACAAGGTCTCTCAAGGCCAGTCGACTCCTGATGGTATGTAAGGGGTGGAAATTTATCATTCAGCACCATCTTGCAAGAGGGACTAGGCTTTCTTTCCCAGCAGCTCATCTTGTCATGTTTGGCTAATGCAAGAGCAGCAGTGAGGTCATTTAAAAAGCTGCTTGTAAAAAAGGAAGGCTCTGAACAAGGGGTGAAATGCTGCCAGCTCTATCCGGCTCGCAGGAGCAGTTAGTGGTGGCGGGTAATTCGGAGAACCAGTAGTGCCGGTGGTGGGAGGCTCCGCCCCACAAAACTGTGATGTCATCACATCCTGATTTTGACTATCTGCACATACCCAGAATGTGCAGATAACGGCGCGTGGCAGTACACATCAGCAAACTGGTAGGAAAGGTAAGTACATTTCATCCCTGCCCTGAACTAATATGAGGTGTGGGGTTGTAGCTTAATGGCCTGGCAACATAATTTTCATACTGTGATCGAGTTGGGTCCATTCCATTCATTTGTAGTGTGAGGAAAGACTTCCGTCTGAAAACTGCTGCCAAGTTTTATACCCAGTCCTTATTTAGAAGACCAAGGTTTAACTCAACGCAAAAAATTGTGGGCTTTCTATTCAGTCAAAGCAATTTTGTGAGTATCCTATGAAAGAGACTGGTTGCAGCAGTCTCTACCTTTGGTTCAAAGGTAGTTATAATAATAATAAAAATAATAATTTTATTTCTATCCCGCCCTTCTCCCTGTTGGGACTCAGGGCGGCGTACAAGTCAGATAAAATACATATACACATATATACATACAATTAAAACGCCCCTTAAAAAATATATACGAGTGACTTGAAAATTGAAATTTAAAAACCCTAAGGCTCACTAAAAATATATCCACATCCCTATTTAAAATACCCTTAAAACCATAATTTAAAGATTTCATAAGTTTCATGAGAGGCCGGCTAGTACAAAAAGATGGGTTTTGAGGGCTCGACGGAAGAGGCGTAGGTCCGAGATAGTTCTTATTTCCGGGGGAAGCTCGTTCCAGAGGGTCGGTGCCGCCACAGAGAAGGCTCTCCTCCTCGGGGTCACCAAACGGCACTGTTTGGCCGATGGGACCCTAAGGAGACCCTCTCTGTGGGAGCGCACTGGTCGGTGAATTACATATTCATCCTTCTGTCTATATCTTCCCTAACTTTGGAAGCGACTATTGTCTAGATATTGTTTTCCTTTTCAACACTGTTTGAGTGAATATAGACTCTTGAATATAGGATCAGTAATTAAGTGTATTTATGGAACAAGAGGACATATTTGCACAACTGAGTTTACATAGTGTACTTAGGCTTGGAGATGCAACTCTGACATGCTATTCAGGTACATAATTTTTTTTTTACTCTCAGGAGCTAATACCATCTATTTAAAGAACCTTTAAAATCAATATGATTAGTCCTCATTGCAATGAAAACTCTTTGGTTATACCAGTCTCTATGGGCACACTTATTTCTAATCCCTGCAATTTTCTTAGCAAGTTCTTTGAGAAGTGGTTTGTCCTTGCATTCTTCCTAAAGCTGAGTGAGAGAGAGTGGCTCTAACTTTGTGCCAAGATAGGACTAGAACCTGGTTTGTAGGCTGATTCCTTAACCAATAGCAGCTGGCTCTCTATTAGCACAAAGTACCTCTTATTTGCTACCAGAAAGCTATACCAATTCATAAGACACTGCTATGAAAGAGAACCATCATTAGACCATTCTAATCCCTGGTGTGCTGCAAAACTTCTTGGTTTGAAATCTGTTTAGCAGAATATGAGGCCCTCCACAGAATTCTTTGTTTCTTGATATGAGTCTATTCAGGTCTGATAAATGTTCTGCTGACTTGGAAAGTTAATCATGCTTTGGAATAAAAGTTGGCATAAGCAATGTAGTAAAATGTATGCATCATAAACAAATTTTGATAGTGCAACATACATCAATTGCTTGGGCACCAGTGGATACATTCAGCACACTCATGGTGGTGGGGAGAACTTTTCTGACATTAGAGATCATCTTCATTTATTACTGTTATGATGAAAAACATTCTGTACACAGCAGTTCCTGTCAAGAAGTGATCTGTTATCACTTGATGATTTATAATCTAAACTATATACCATGAGGTTAAGTTACAGTTTGGTATTGCATTGCAAGGACTACTGTTTATAGTATTATGTTTTGCTAGTATATTACTACTTCTTGAAAACAGAATATGCCCAAGGGACCATCAAAATAATTCTTTATTGGCCAAGCGTGATGGACACACAAGGAATTTGTCTCTGGTACATAAGCTCTCAGTGTACATAAAAACAACAAGTGATAAATCATGATCATAATCATAAATACAATCATCATAAATCATAAGATACAACACTCCATGATAGTCATAGGATACTAAATAAGCAATCAACATAAATCATACTAGGATACTAGTATGCATAAATCATAAGTGTAGAAGTGACACCTTGGAGTAACACTCTTTTGCAGCATAAACAATTGAACAAGTAACATTTCCTGTTATTAAGTGACTTTTGCATACAATATCTGATATTTCTTGCATTTTTTTATTATGAGACAATGCAATGAAATCTTTTCCTTTATTGATTTCTGCCTAGGTACCCTTTGGTGGTACATATGCCATGTGGACAATGTGGAAATCAGTTCTCCATTGCCAGTAAATAATATGTGTAAGAAAAATTTTAGCACCATAGGAACAAATAATAGATAAAATCAAGGGTGTCTATTCAAAAGTAGGATTCAATTATTCTGTTAGGTAGGATGGAACAAAAAATTAAAGATAAGGAGGTCTGAACTTCATATAAACAGGGCTTGCTCTTGATTAACTGTGACAGTTGTTAAGATCCTTTTAGATGTATTTCCTAATTTTCTTCAATAGATATTGTTCATACTCCATTTTTTATTTTCTTATCAGCATATCTAAATGGTTTTAGTTCCCTTTAAGGAGATGAAATTTGATAAAGAGAAACTAGCAGATCAAGCCACTGGTCACATTTAATACCTGTTTACTGTGGCAAAGAAGTGGTTAAGCATTTCTGAATGAATTGCAGACCAGGATTTTTCCTGTTCATTGTTCACAGGCTTTGATGGTGTGAGCATCAGTATCTCTCACATCATGTACTGCAGCTGATAGCTGTCATATCTCAGGTTGTGATTCCTTTTAAATAACATGATAAATTTATTAATAGGAACAAAGCTTTATCCTTGAGAATAAATCCATTACAAATTCTTCCTTTGTAATGTGAGCTTTGTGTTCAGATGTTGAGAACTACACCCTATATCTTCAATAAAGATATATAATTATAGAACAAACACCAAATAATAAATATAAATACAGTGAATATATCAAATACATGCGGCTTTTGAAATATTTTGATCACAACTCTGATCTTGGAATTCTGCCTATGATGCTTCATGTCCTGAGCCTCTCTTCCTTCTCCTTTCCTCAGGATGACATATTCTCCAAAGTGCCTGAGAGCAGGAGAAGAAATAACAGATTGAGGATGATCAAAAAGGCATCCAATCTAGAATTAAGAAGAAATTTCCAGTCAGTGAGAACAATTAATCAGTGGAACGGTTTGCCTCCAAATATTGTGGGTGCTCCATCAGTGGAGATTGGATCAAGGGATTGGACTAGAAGATCTTCAAGGTACCTTTCAACAGATATTCTGTTATGAACCTGCTGTTTTTTTCTTGACAACACATTAGCAGGTCCTCAACAGCAGTATAGAGTTTAGAAAAAGCAGTTATAGTTGCTTTAATGGAGCTGCAGCCGTAAATGTCTTTTTTATTTGCAATCAAATCCACACACAAAAATACCCATTTGTTTGTAGGTGCTCATCATTCATAAGAAAACCTAAACACCATAGTTTTCTAATTCAGACAATTCACCTTTAGAACATGATAGGAGAGTTCACAGTGTCCCTATGATCACTGCTTTTTCGGAATGTGATTAGGAATTGATATTTTGGGTCAATTATTCTAAAAGCAATCTACAGCACTATCACCTATGACCTTGTCCTATCTGGATTTAGGTCATATATCTATACCAAAATCAGTCTGAGTCAGTCTCTCTCTCCCTCTCTTTCTCTCTCAATCCTGCCTTTTAAAATATATTTTGGTCAACTTATGGCAGTGAACATGTCTCATATTCTTATCAGCACCGTCCTATTTTGGGGTAGAAGTAGAAAAGAATATGATTGCTTTATCCTCGCAGATATCAGAAGAGGAGAAAGTATCTATTTTGTTACATATGTAAAAGTGTTTTGCTGTAGAACCAGGTCTTTCCTATATGCTACTTAGAAATATATTTCTGGATCTTAGATTTAAAATTATCACAGTCCTGGAAATATTCAGGCCCAGCACCCTCTCCTTTGAATGGAGACTAAGAGCAAAGCTTCCACTTGGCTCAGGAACTGGTAGTTTAAACTTTTGATGAATACCATATGGCTTGGAAGGCTCCGGACGTAAGATATTTGGATAAGAAATTTGGATGCAGGCTCCTATTATGTAATATTTTTGCAATATTTATTCTTGACTTCACTCTCACTTTTATTTCTTTAGCTGTAAAAACTTCAAGAAACAGCAATAGTGAAACATTTGTTTTAATTTTCAGATTGATCAGAGAAACGAAAGAAACTGACCGAACAGTTCACCAGACAAGACAGAACTCTGAAGACTTTTTTTTTGGTCTTTTTTCATCGAATTTGAGTCAAAGGATGTGTCTGGTAGACAGAAGCACAATCAGGAATTCTACAGAGGTTCAACCTGTCCTAGGACTATTCTTGGGAACCATCTCGCTGATTACAGTGGTTATGAATATTTTGGTCCTATATGCAGTGAAAACAGAAAAGAAACTACAGACAGTTGGCAATCTTTATATTGTCAGCCTTTCATGTGCAGATGTGATAGTTGGTGCAGCTGTGATGCCACTAAACATTGTATACTTGTTGAAGGATAGGTGGATTTTGACTAGAACAGCTTGCCTGTTTTGGCTTTCAATGGATTATGTAGCCAGCACAGCTTCTATATTCAGCCTTTTCATACTCTGTGTAGATCGCTACCGTTCAGTGCAACAGCCTTTAAAATATCTCAAGTACCGGACCAAAACTAGAGCCTCGGTCATGATTTCAATAGCTTGGCTGCTGTCCTTCCTGTGGGTGATTCCAATACTTGGCTGGCGAAAATTCACAGATTACAGTGGTATGACAGTTCATAACAGAACGGATGATGAAAACATATGTGAAACAGATTTTTGTAGAACCACGTGGTTTAAAGTCTTGACCGCCACCATCAACTTCTATGTGCCATCGTTGCTGATGCTGTGGTTCTATGCGAACATTTACAGGGCTGTCTGTAAGCATTATCAGCATCGGCAGTTCGTAAATGGATCATACAGATGTAACTCTAACAACGTTAGTGTGCATAATGGAAAGATTCAGGAAATGCAAAAGATTTGTTCCCAAGGTTCCAATAAAGACAGAGGATTTTCTTTCAGTGCAAATGATAGCTTCAAGCAAAACAAAATGAGGGAAGCTAACCTTCCATTAAGCAGCTTTGTTAAAATCTCGAAGGATTTTTCTAAAGGAAGTGACCATGAAGTAATAAAGCTTAACTGTTTCCCTCTAGCTATAATACAGAAAGATTTTGAGTTAGGCAATACAAAGGAAAAATATGCCTGTGTCAGTAACAGTTCTGAAAATATAAAAAATCCTATCTCCCAGTTAGGCAAAATATCACGTAGGCAGAGTTTTGCAGGAGGATCATTGCCTACAATTCACTCGGATCCCTGCCTAGAGCAAAATTCGTATACTGAGCAACATTTACCTCAGAAGTATTCTAACAGAAGAGATACTCTCAATCTCCGTTACCTGAAAGAGACATGGGGAAAGCTACGTACTCAGTCTGTTTGCCAAAGTCAAAAGCTGCATGTGAACAGGGACAGAAAAGCTGCCAAACAGTTGGGTGTTATAATGGCAGCTTTTATGCTGTGTTGGATACCATATTTTGTATTGTTTATGGTCATGGCCTTTTGTGAAATATGTTATAACCGTCCATTTCACATGTTTACGATTTGGCTTGGCTATGTGAATTCTACATTAAATCCATTTATATACCCACTCTGTAATGAAAACTTCAAAAAGGCTTTCAAAAAGATATTTCATATTAAAACTTAACTTATTGCAGAAAAATATATATATTGGGGACAGATCAGGAGGTTTATGTTGGAAAGTATTATTTAAAACTTGTAAAAAAAAGTAAACAATGGTTTGGGTGTCTTACAATAGTTGTTTTTCTGTTTCTAGTGGTTTGTGGTCTTTTTAACGGTAGATTTTATAGTTTAAAACAAAATTGAGCTAGAATGAAATATATTGTTATTTAACATGTCTTCTAAATGTTTTTATATCTGATCATTCTAATCAATGTTTAATTTACCACAGGGACTTTTTCAAATGTATATATATATAAATATATATTGTGTTATAGTGTTGTGTTCCCGAATCTTCAGTGGTTTCAAAAGAACATTCATTTCTATTTTGATTTTTCTCCAGAAAAAGAATTCACCAGAAATTTAAACGTTTAATAATATTTTGGTTTTATTTACCAACAGATTGGAAACTGACAGCAGATATCCTAGAGTCAGGAAATTGTCCCTTTGTTATCAAAGAGAAGCAATCTTGTTTATGTGTTTTTTCAGTTCAACTCTGATTTATGGTAAAGGCAAAATCTCATTCTGGCTTCTAGACCTGCTATTTTCTGATATAGGTAGTCCTCGACTTACAACCAAAATTGAGCTCAAAATTTCTGTTGCTAAGTGAGACATTTGTTAAGTGAGTTTGCTCCATTTTATGACCCTTCTTGCCAATTGTTAAGGGGATCACTGCAGGTGTTAAGTTACTAACATGGTTGTTAATGAATCTGGCTTCCCCATTGACTATGCTTGTCAGAAGGCTGCAAAAAGTGATCATATGACTCCAGGACACAGGGACCGTCGTAAATACAACTTAATTGTGAAGCGTCTGAATTTTGATCACATGACCATAGGCATGCTGCAATAGTCATAAGTGTGAAAAATGGTCATCAGTTATTTTTTCTGTGCTGTTGTAACTTCAAATGGTCACTAAACAAATTGTAGGTCAAGAACTAACTGTTATCTCCCTGACCCAGGAATGAAATCTACTTACTTTCACTACCGGTGTGCTCCCGTGCAGGAGCTCCACAGATGGTTAAAAAAACAGGATGTAATAATGTCCCAGCGGGTAAGCAGAGCCTCCCGCCACCAGCTCTACCGGTTTGGCGAGCTGGATAGAACCAGGGGGATTTCACCACTGCTTTGACCAATGCTAATTATGAATAATTAGCTTTTAGAAGAACAATTAGAACAATAGCTTTTTCGAGATCAACCAAGCTAGATGTTGCCTATCTTTTTACTTTGCCTCCCAAAGAGCTTCCATTGTTCTTTCTAAACATTCAGCCCCTTCAAGGGAATTTAAAAGGTTCTCCTATTTAAACAACAACAAAAAATCCACCAGATTTTCCAGGCTATTAATGATGCATTTTGCTTGCCTAAAACACAAACGGCCTGAATGATGGTCTCGCTCTGGAACGAAATGATCAGCAGGGAATGTAGAAGGGAATCTTTGCTCAACTTTCTCTCCAGGATACTCAGGACTGGAGATATTTTTCTCTCTTCATTCGTGACTTCGCCATTTTGGAACTCAGTATTTTTTTTAATTGCCTCCCCCTCCTTCAGTCTGAATTTGATTCTCTTCAGCTCAGTTTTCGGAGAATTATCATGCTGGAAAAAAAAGATAACTTTTCCCAAAGAAATAATAAAAAGCTAGTAGTCAGCACGTACAACAGTGTCTAATTTGTTGGAATAAGATCTACAAGAAGATACTTTTGTGTCTTGGAATGAGATGTCAGTCTTTAGAAAATCCATATAATAGCACAGTCATGAAATCTAGAGTTGGATACACTCTTTGTCCTGCATCAGCAGCATTCCTCATATTATTATAAAACTAGTGGAATGTGTACCCTAAAGTTATTATGTCCCAAATGCTGTTTTTTGTTCTTTTTACATGTAATCATACATATATAAAACAATTGTTTATCAGTTAGAAATCTAAAAATCTGATTTCCAAACTGGATTTCAGTATTTGTGAAAGGAAGTCTAACATTTAATAAGAACAATTTTCAATGAATAAAACTTTTAAAAGTGTAATTAATAAATATTTTATTTAATGTTAACTTCCTGTATCTTTTTTCAAACATCATGATATATATTTCCATTTGTTAGAGAAGCTTTTTAAAAGAAAGACTTTCAATTGGGACTATGCTACAAAATTTCAGATAACTTAGTAGCACTTAATATTGGTGTAAACCAGTATGAACCATTGGTAGGATGCAAAACATTTGCTTGAAATGCATGAGGTATGAGTTTCTATTTTTTCAGAATATTAATTTAAGGCAAATAATATTTAAATATTCATGAAAATGGTATTTTGTGCCCCACCTTAACTTTTTGTTTTCTAATGCTACCTTCCAAAGAATTGATAAATAAAAATAATAATGGTTTTTCACTGCATCCACCATTTTATGATGTTCTAAACTCTGTTTTTATTGATAAAATGATATTAGATGGCAGAGAAAGGAAATCAAAGTCCTTTCTCAAATTAGTTATCATTCTCTAGAGAGAAAACATTTTTGAGCCTAGTTTGGTTTTAATTCTTGATATTTTATTGGCAAATGCAGTGTTTTATTATTTCCTCTTATTAGTTGAAGATTATCTTTTCTTCAAATAGGGATGTGCCCAAAATTGTGTTTTGTTGTAACTCAAAGCAAATGCTTTGTGTTCTGGGAGTTCACCAATCTATTCCAGATGAATCACAGTTTGGCACAAATAAAACTTTTTGTTGCACAGGATTTCTGCTGAAACAGAAATTGCAGGAATGCTTGAGCAGGTTTGTGAGGTAAGCAGGATAAAATTGGCTCACACTGTCCCCTCAGCAGTAGCAGTGTAGCAGATTTTGCCACCCTGATCTTCTCAGTGCTTTGTCTTGCCTTTCCTCCCTCAGGTGCTCTCAGCCACCACCAACATCCAAGTATGTGTGTGTATGTTCACACGCACATACACACCTACCTTATAAATTCTTAGCCTACCAGGATGTTAATTTATTTATGGTCACAGTGAAATTTATTAACAAACCAATCTTAAATCATCATACTATTTACAAGACACACTTTATTTTGCTTCTTTGTCCAAGTGTTCCTGTCAGCACCATGTATATCTGTTGGGGGAAGCCATTAAAACCAGAGAAAATAGAAGTGTCTTTGGTCGTTTAGAAACAGGACTCAGGGGATGAGTTGGAATAATATTAGTTGGAATATTAAAACCTAAAAACCTTAGTTGGAATAATAACTCGGGGGATGAGGTCCACCTTAGTTGGAATAATAATTCACTCATCTGAAAAGAGAGATCTGCAACTTGGGGTGCTCCCAGATCCTTATTTTTACTGGATCCAGAGTATATGAAACCTTTGAAGAATAACATTAACAACTAAGTGCCACTTGTGACTCTTCCTGAGCTGGTTGAATCTGGCAAGTTCGCATCTTGGATAGGTGCCATATTTATTCCTGAAATTTTGAAAAATGTCTAGAATTTATAAGTAAAAACTGCAGTCACTAGACTTCAGTATTATAACTTACTAGGAATTGATTACACAGCTACCATATTTTAAAACTCTACATGGCTCACAGACTATCTGAAACATTAAGGTTTATCTTTTTGTAGCTATTAGGTTCTGATGGAGAAATCTTTCTAAGGACGCATTTCTGACCCACCTTGTTCCCACCTTATAAAATGCATAGTTGATCTCTTGCCAGCTGTGGCAATTTAGAGAAAAAAAAGAAGCTAATATTTTTTATTAGGCCTTTAATTACTAAGCAATTTTAGTTTGAATTTTAATTTATTTTTAAGTTTTTTAAGTCAATTTTGTTAAAATGTGGGCTAGAAATCAATTAATTTGAGTCAATTAAAAATATTAACTTACCCCTCCTTTTCCCTGTTTCAAACTGTCTCACCTAATGAAGCAATCAAAAGTGCCTAAGCTTCAAATTTTGTAAAATATAAAATTTAGAATGTATATGGATGAATGGCCAGTGTATACAACCATAATCATTGCAAAAAAAGGGAAAAGTCACACATTCATTATATAATAAAGTAAAATCATGGTTTAATCATGATTAAATCCAAGTGATGTCCTGAGCACAGCCCAACAATTAAGCTCCTGAGTTCTCCCATTGCTTAACTGATGTTAAATTAAATAAGTGTTGAAAACTAAAGTCAAGTATACTAGTGAAAGATTTAAGGACATGATAACTAGAAGAAAACCACTGTGATGCCCCTTCCTTTGCTGTCTCAACCATGTACTCATTAATGGTTAACCCAGGACTGAGTATAATGTATAATGGTCATGGTTAAATTACAAGCAAATTTGAATGGTATGAGAGCTATGACTAATTTCTTAAAAAGTCAGAACTGTTAAAATAAAAAAACACATGTATAGAATAAATAGAATAACAGAGTTGGAAGGGACCTTGGAGGTCTTCTAGTCCAACTCCCTGCCTAGACAGGAAACCTTACACCA
>JANHFK010003295.1:107017-119620 GCA_036250565.1 Sibynophis collaris | reverse complement strand
TTCTTGGATGAGAAGTGAAATGTCTTCAAAGAAAAACCAGAAAATCCAGTTGCCTCTTGAAAAAGCACCTTGGGTCAACCTTAATCTGGATGACTGATCATCTCCATAGTTTATCATTGAATGTTACAGTGTTGTTTTGATTGATGACCAGGATAAAAAGACACTTAATTCTGTGTTATTTTGTTTTAGTAGATTTTTAGCATATTGATTTTGACAATATGAGACTAAATTCCTTTCAGAATCGCCAACAATTGAAAGAAGTGTCCTGAAACGCATCTGGTCTCCTTTTATATGTTTTTTGGTTCATACAGTCATTGTCAAAGCAATATTACTGCAGTTTTACCTTGTCTGCTGTCATGCCATTAGAAGCAATATTACATGAGAAGTCTTCAATCATGAGGGTACAAACAATGCTGATATCAATAGCCCATATGGATGAAGAAAGGAATTATGATTAATTCGGCCAGTTGTGTTTCAGATACTTAGCAGCATATAAATGATACAAGAAGTTGAGTCTTTTCTTAAATGAGGAAGGCAGCATGACAACATATTCTCCTTCACAGCTGATATCCTGATTTCTTACTCTTCTCAGGATTCTCAGTCCTGGAAATAGCCAGGGTTTATGAGTAAGTTACAATTTTTTCAGGATTTAAACAATTAATTATGTTGGGTACTTTTTTCTTCAGGGATGGGGAGTCAGGAAGATTACATTTGTGGACAATGCAAATATCTCTTATTCAAACCCCGTGCGTCAACCACTCTATGAATTTGAAGATTGCCTTGGGGGTGGAAAGTCCAAAGCAGTTGCAGCATCAGAGAGACTTCAAAAAATATTCCCTGGAGTGGTGAGTAAATGAATATGATTTAATGATCAAACCTCATATGTGCTTGAACCAAAGCCAAAGATTACTCTTATGTTTGTTCTTCAACAAAGAACTAAACCACAAGAAATAATTGCTGTGCTTTAATGACTGACAGATTTTTACAGTAAAGAGAAATTGCATTTAAAGTTGCATCTTGAAAACCCAAAACGAAAATGAGGTGTAGAAGCAGATTTATTTTGGAACTGGTCATAAATCAGCTGTTTACCTTTTTTGTTCAAGGATGAGACAAAGTAAACATGAAAGAATAACTATGATGGTAATAACAAAAAGAAGAACAACAGTGTTCCTAATTTATTGTCTGAGACCAAGTAAGAATTAATACAGTCCAGTAAAATAAAATAATGCAGATATATGCACCTGATAAAAAATAAAATGAAATAAAATAAAAATGGAAAAATAATATAGTAGGAAATGGTGATAGCAGTTGTGCAGAACTAAGCTGCAATCTTGTAAGGATTACTTATAAAAAAATCAGTTGAACATTAGCATTTTTGCTAGCAACCATGGTATATCTGAGATATTCTAAAATACTTCTGGGAAATTGCCACCCTTTTCATTTTCTTTGTATTAACTTCTCAATAATGTTAATTTTCTTGATGTAATCAGTTTATCAAAGTAATATAAGGTAAATTATTACCTTATTTTTCCATTTACGACAGCTATACATGGGTTAATGATTTGGCTTGAATGCTTCACGGGGTAGATGGAGCTCAATTCATTAATACAGTTCATGCATAGATCTTGTAATTAAAATGCATAGAGTAAAATGTTGCTAATTTTGAAGAAAGCTGATGCATGCTGTACATCAAAAGTATCTAACCTTGGCAACTTTAAGATCTGTGGACTTCGAGTCCCAGAATTCCCCAGCCAACCATGCTGGAGTTAAAATCCGTAGGTCTTAAAAGTTGCCAAGGTTGGACATGCCTGCTGTACCAGGAGCATGAATGTGAGGGATTTCCTGCAAGGAGAAGTCCTTATCTCTTCCGTGCAGGAGGAAGCTTTAGCAAAGAGTTAAGTTGAGAGGCAGGAGTTGCAGTAGAAAGGAGAACTTGGGGAAACATGCAGCAAAGGAAGGTTATAGAAATAGAAGCATGAATCTTTGAATGCTTTGGTGACATAGATTGAGAGCGCCGTGCAGAGTTTGGTTTTCAGAATTCCTTTTCAATGAGCATCTTCCACAAATGCCAGTTGAGTGTAAACATCTTGGCTGAATGAAAACATGACATCATTTCATGCTACTGTTAGATTGTTGTATTGACTGAATTTGGAAACTTTTTTCTTCTGCCATCTGTTGGCCAGGAAGCTCCAGGGCTTGCTTTCTTAGCTGTATATTTTATGTGTTCTTCAACAATTCTGGGCTGTGTTTCAAGTTGTGTCATCTTTCTCTTTAATATACTGTCTGTTTTAACATCAGAACATTAAAATGTTTTAGTTTCTGAAATAATATGCCATGTTACATTTGGATATGCAATTCATATCAAGAAAATAATTAGAAATGCCTGTTTATATATTTTTAAAATATTACTTTTCAGGAACATCCCATTTTCACCATATTTTTGCCGCTATTCTACTTTGGCTAAAAACAAAAAAACATTTTTTTTGTTCATAGAGGTATGAATTATCTCTTATCAATAAACAGGAAAAATACGTATTATCTACAGCTATGGTTTTCCTTCCAGGTATCTAAATTGAATCCAGAAAAAAGTGATACTATTAATTCAAGCGTTTGGGGCTGCCAGGGAGCAGTACCCTCTTCTGTATTGCTATGTGAAATCATCCTTCCGTGTTTTCTTTTTGAAAGAGAAAAATAAAGATTTTGATCAGCAATTATTAAGTAGAGATTAAATAGAAATATATTTTCTTTGCTTCAGTACTTTATTATTGTTACTTGCAGGAAGTGAGAAATTCTCCATATATTTCATGGGGAGGCAGATGAATCTGAAATCATTTTAGGTTCTGTAGTAGATATATGCTGGATGATGAGCTACCTTGCAGACCATTCAAAATGGCTGCAGAGAGGAAGGAAGGGAAGGAGGGATAGATACCTGTGGTACTAGCATACTTATTATCTGCACAATCCAACATTAACACACTTTTCCTGTAGCTATAATTCCTATTGTACAATGGGAAAAGGGGATATCCTTATAATGGGAACTATATAATAGGACAGCAGTATCTGGGCAGATTAATAACAGGCTGGAAGAACTAAAGCCTTTAAAGGGAATGGGAATGTTTATATTGTGAGAGGTTTGTTTGTTTTGGCAAGGCATCGTCAATTGTTCATTATGTCTTCATAAGGCAGGTGTGCAGCTCAAGGAACAGTTACAATTCAACTTTTCCATTAGTATAAGACCTCAAGTATTGTTTCTATTTCTTTTTCCAAAGAGTGACCTCTATTTCCATTTATACAGTCTGTTTAACCAGTGTCTTAGTCTGCTACAACTGCAGTGTTTTCTGTAATTAGAACAGCTGCTTAAGATTGAAGTGCACATGACTCAAACTCAACAATGATGTGGCTGAGATATCACTTAGTGTCTCAATTGTATGCAATAATTATTCTGCCTTAAAACAAAACAAAACAAAAAGTGGGATGGAAAGAGTTTTGAGGGTGCTGCATATTTTTGTCTGAGCCTTAGCTTGCCTTGTGACAAGTCTGTGTATTCTTCTCCTTTGTTGTGTTCCTTTTAGAAAGCTGAAGGTTTTAACATGAGCATCCCAATGCCAGGTCACCCTGTGAATTTTTCTGAAACAACCTTGCAGCAAGCGCAAAAGGATGTGGATCAGCTGGAAAAGCTGATTGATGGTCATGATGTCATCTTTTTGCTAATGGACACCAGGGAAAGTCGATGGCTTCCTGCTGTCATCTCAGCCAGCAAGAGAAAGGTATTGCATGTACATTTCCCACAGGCAGTTCTAAAACAGGAGAGGATGGATTGGCAATGACTTTTTGAAAACATTTTCACTAAGTGTACAGAACAGTGTTTCTCAATCTTGGCAACATACTGACCAGGGAATTCTGGGAGATGAAGTCCAGACATCTTCAAGTGGTCAAGGAAGAAAAACACCGTTATAGAGTTTATTTTTTATATTTATTGGCATACAGTGTTCTTCATTGAAGTTTAGACCGAAGATTAGGTTGAGGAATTTAAGACAAGTAATTGAGGGATGAGGTTGAAAACCTTAATTCCATTTCCTTATTTCCATGTATATTGAAAGTTTGAAAAAAATGACTAAAAATGCTTTTTAATGGTTTTTTCAGAAAGGCTATTAATATTTTTTGAATATTTTGAACAAAAATAATTGTTTTAATAATTTTTTAATTTGATTCTTTTTATCATTGCCCTAATAAATATTTGTAAAGTATATGAATCCCATTCAGCAATAAATATGGAATCACTTTATAATTTTAACACTGAAATGCATATTCTGCTATTCTAGGTTATTGGCCTTTGCTTTTGAGCAGTTCCTCCTATCTGAACTGTAAAAACCTATAGAGCCATGGAACTGTAAAGTAAGAAGAGGCCTTGAAATATTGTAATCCAACTCCTACTCGGGATGAATCCTCAAACCATCCAGACAAATGACTGCCCAACCTTTTTATTTATTTTAAATAAATAAATAAATAAAGAGTCTTCGGAGAAGGGCGGCATATAATTCAAATAAATAAATAAATAAATAAAATAAATAATAATGGAGAGCTCAGCATTCTAGATATCGGGCAGCTCCATTGCTTAATGTTTCGTGTGGTCAAGAATTTCCTTATTTTGAATTTGGGCCTTTCTGTAGCTTTCACTACATTCTAACAGACCCATAATAAAGGAATTCCCATGCAGAAAGTTTATACCCATATAATATAATTAAATCTGATCTGTATTTATATTTACCAAGTATTGACATTTCAACTTGGTTGTAGGTGTTTTTAAGTAGAAAAGGAGGATGAAAATGTTTTAACTACATTATATATACTAAAACAGTACTAATTTTCTTTGTCTAACGATACTTGTCCCCTCCCCATATTATGCATCCTTTTCAAAACTATACTTATGGTTCAGGGAATCTTCCAAAGTAGGTTTGGTGAACACATGATAAAGAAGCTATCTGACTTGAAAGATAAGCTTTACTTATATAATCTTGGCTGCTCATTTTTACTTTTTAACATTTTGCTTACTGTTTGTGCTTAAATATGAACATCACTTTCTTTGCTTTTCAATATTTGCACAGCTGGTCATCAATGCTGCTTTGGGATTTGACACATTTGTCGTGATGAGACATGGGCTGAAGAAACCAAAGAATCATGAAATTGGAGATTCTCCATGCAATAATTCTTCTGGCTCAGTCGATCTTTTAGGATCATCACTTTTTTCAAATATTCCTGGCTATAAGCTTGGTTGCTATTTCTGCAATGATGTAGTTGCACCAGGAGATGTAAGTAGAGTTTAAGCAGATTGATAGGACTGATTGCCTTTTAGCAATTCCAACTCTTCTGTGGAGTACTGTTAATTCCTGAAATCTTCTCTAGAAAGTGAAGGACCCTTTTCCTAGTTCCATTGTGAAGTGCTATCTTGTCAGGAGAAGAAAAAGGACTAGATTCTGATTTTCCTGAAAGACAAAGAGACGCCAGCATTTAAGAGTAGAGAATGGGATTATTAGCGGTCCTTGGTGCTTGCTTGATTTCTTGGTAGATGTTTTATTACCCAACTAAGTAACATCATCAGTCTGTTTGGGTAATGAAATGCCTGGAAGAAAACAAGCAAGTTCAAAGAACACCAAAGACCCCTCATGTCAGCTACAAATGCTCCCCTTTATTAATGGGATTATTAGCAGGTAATTGGAAAGAGAACCATAAATCACTATTCTGTATTTTTATTTTTAAGAAAAGGTGTAGAGAAACCCCCCCCCCCCTAATGTGTCCTGTTGTTTTGCAGTCCACCAGGGATCGGACATTGGATCAACAGTGTACGGTCAGTCGACCAGGATTAGCCATGATAGCAGGAGCCCTTGCTGTCGAATTAATGGTATCCATTTTGCAACATTCAGAAGGGTAAGCCATCATTGTGGGAAAGAAAGTAATATTTTAGAATGTTTATTTTACTGCACCGGTTCTTTCTTGGAAACATTGCCCTTCTGAAGATCAGTCAAATAATGTTGATTTGGATTTTATTCCACATTTTACTTAGTCAAAACATGATGAATGTCAAGCTCTTCTGTACAGAAAGTTACATCTTTTTCTCTCCCCCTCCTTTTCGTTAGAGGCTATGCAGTTGCAAGCAGTAGTGATGACAGAATGAATGAACCTCCCACCTCTCTTGGGCTTGTGCCTCATCAGGTTAGTAAATTGGAAAGTAATACAACTGTGAAATTGTCCCTGAAATCAAGTGGCCTTATAAACCCCTGCAATGGGCAGCCCCTCTAGCAGTAAAAAAAACAGAGAAATGGTTGAAAAACTATAGACAATGTGATTCATGGCTTCAGGTTAAGTGTTCAGAATGACATAAATTGAGAGGGGAAATCAATTTACTGTAAATTTAAGAACACATAGAGGTGTATTCCAAATGTTAGCCATTAAAATAGAGGTCAGCTTTGTACCGAGGTCACAAATAACGGATAGGCATTTGAAAATACCCTTTACCTTTAATTTTGTCTCAGAGACCAGTTTCTAATTTCATTCTAAACCAAGGCTTGATAAGGAGCCCTTTTCCTGTTACTTTTGGAATATATTTTCAAAAAGAAGCCAATTTCAAAGCTTAGTTAAGGCTGGATTCTGAGTCTGGCTTGCTTACAATATTTAACTGTGCTTTTTCCCTGATAGGAAACTTAAAGATTCTGTTTGTTTTTTCACTTGTACAAAAAATGTAGTCTCAGAAGCACAGAGAGCATTTGAAACTCCAACAGCCCCTCCCCCGCTGTTGCTTGGCAACACAGCCACATTTATAGCTATTTGCCATGTCCCACAATCACATGACCACCTTTTTGCTGAAAACCAGCATTTATTTCCAGTTTTCAGCAAAACCACCCCCATAATGAAACATTGGTTCGCTTAACAGCTGCTGTAAAAAATGGACATAAAATCAGATGTAGTACGTGACCAACCCACTTTACAACCCTCACAGCTTATGACCAGAATGCCTGGACTCCACTGTAATTGTAAATCAAGGATTATCTATATTTAGTAGTTAATTCTTCTTCCTACATCATCAAGCACACTGCTTATTCACATCCTACTCCTCTTGATGTTTGAAAGATTGGTTTACTTCAGAACTTTGTGGGCATTTTAATTGTTTTTTCCTTAACTATTTTACTCAACAACATAAGTTGTTGTTTACTTGTTAACAATTTGAAAACGATGTTTTTGCTTTGTTGCACAAGGAAATGAAGTGAAATTACTCCTGATACTTTTCCCCTTGTAAAAAAATTCTGAGCAGTAAAAATAAATGTCATTTTTGTTGCAAAAATCACTTGCAAAATAAAGTTTAATTACATTACAAAATTTCATCCTGTATAGTCACTCCTCCCCCTCTACACATTTGTGTCAACAACTGACTTCCTGTTAGCTAAGAAGATGTAATGCTATCCAAGTTCTCTTTGTAGATAACATATCCGTTTAGGATTAATGCTGGGGGGCAGGGTCAGACAGACAGTCTTTGGTTCAGAACTTTTTGTTTTTCCTTGGTTGTATGAATAAAGAGAAATAGAGATGGTGCATCACAATCTAATTAACTTTCATCTTTCTCTCTCCTTCATTCATAACTATATTTTACTCTTATTATTTAAAAGTCTCCTGTTGTGCATCAGAATCTTACTATCTGAATGCTCAGCAAGTTTCCAATTTAAATACAAATGCAGAGCGCTATTTTTTTTTAAAAAAAAGCAGGTCCCTGTCCCTTAGCATTTCCTAATGTTTTAATTTTTGTGAGTTGTTTTTGGCGTAGTTATTTTACCTTCATTGATTGTCACAGCATGACCTTCTCTGTCACACAGTGGCTGCCATGCTCTCCCACTAAGGAAAGCAGGAAAAGGACAGCATACCTTACTTAAGCAACCTGAGATTCTAAATAAATTGATGGTATGTTTATTATTAGAAAGTTACAATCCCTGATGTGCTTAGCAGTCATTTATAACTTAGTTGGTGTCATTTTTTTTTAAACAAGTTTTATTTGTTTTTTTTTTGGGGGGGGGGGGTAAAATCAAATAGTCATTTTAAACAGGAAAAACGTCCGCCCTGAGGGCCATACACTCTGCGATATAGTACCAATAGTTAAAATAAACTTTTTATACATTGTTTCAAACATCTTTTCACTGTTAACAATTTATATATATTGCAAAAAGAGATAGTAATTTTTTTATACACAGTAATATTTATTCTCTGACTTTCATCATTTTTTTTTATGTGACCTAAGTTTCTTACGCACTGCCTCCCTATCCCCGTCTCCTGGAGCTGTGGCTCCCACGTCCTCTGTTTGTGAATCACTCCCCCCTGCTGCCCCCATATCTTCCTCCACTAGAAAGGCTCTAATCTATTTGTCTTTTCTAGCTTGCTGAGAGAAACTGAGGCAGGAAGAAAACAGGAGAGAGAAAAACCTCTTCTAAGAATATTCCCTATTTCCCTTCATTTCACCTTCAACAGAGTTCATCACAGTTTATATAAAATCCTTGATCATTGCTCTTCAGAAAGAAACCTCTTCAGATTTGGAAAATGAGCATTTGGCCTACAGATTTATTAAATTTGGATAAAGAAAGTTCTTATCCTTCTCCATCCCTGCAACCTATTTGTCACATGCTCTTAGTTCATTCTACCTCACAGGCTTAATGTGAGGAGGAGACAGTTCTAGACATACGGCTTAAATGACAGGCAGGCTATAACTCAAATAAATAAATAAAATCTCCAAGCCAATTTTTTAAAAAACTACTTTTTGTAATCCTATAAGGGTTATAGTACATAAGATGAGTGGCTATATAAATATTTTAAATAAATAAATAAAATGAAGCCCCTTAGGCAAGGAGTAAATGAATGCATGTTCTTAGGGGTGTGTGGGGAAACCTTTGCTATTCAAGGCAGCATTTGCACTTTTTTCTAAGCAGAAAAAGACCCTTGAAGATGCATTCATGCAAACTCCAAGTACATCTGAAAGAAAAACAGTGCTTGGAATGTGGAAAAAAACAAACCCAGAAGTTTCAACCTCCCTGTCTCCATCATAGTTGTAGGAATTGTTTTGCTTTGCATGATAGTATGATTTCCCCTTTTACAGACAGTTTCTGCTTGTGTAAGATAGAACTACCTCTTATTATTTTGAGCTGAAGATGTTACTCATCTGTCTTGTGACCCATTGTTTTTTTAAAATTATTATTATTATTCATATTCAGTAAGGAAAGGCAGCCTAGAGTCCTTCAAATTCTCTGGGCTATAATTTCAACTATTTTTTTTTAAAAAATAGCAAAAATATTGAAACAAGCTTTGTATCACTTTAGCTGACTTATTCTCACCCTCTTCTTCTCTTTGCATCTGCATGTTTTCTTCTTCCCACACACCTTGAAATCTTGTTCACAGCCTCTAAATGCTCAAAAGCACATTTTGGGAGCGTGCAATGGACCCACAAAGAAAAGTGGCATTAACTATCGCCATTTAGTTTAATAACACTTGTTTTAGACTGGCTTTCTCCTTATCCTTATCCTGACAAGTACGATTCTGATTAAGAATTGGTTCAGGAACCTTTGTTCTGGCAGGAATGGAGCCTCATTTGGCTCTAACTCTTACGTCTCTTGCCAAATCATGAGATTCTGCAGACTTCAGAATGCTATAACACTGAAATTAAACAAAAGGAAGATAAATTGCTACCACTAAGTAAACAGGTAGATTCTGCTTTACACTGTATTATTAATAAAACCTTATTCAGTATGAACTTGGTGGAAGCTTAGCTGGTTTGGGGATAGAGCTGGACAAACAAGGAAGTGCTGGAAACAGTAGAGAAAGGTAGGACTTGCTGTTTTTATAGTTCATTTGGGAATACATTGAGAGCATGATTTCATTTTTAGGGTGCTACAGTGCCAATGGATGAGAGAAGAGAAAACTGAGTTCATAAATTACACTTAAATTACAACATGATTTGTTTATTTTGGACTTAGTGTGATGAGCAAACCCATCCAATATTTCACATTATTTGTAAACTATTTTACAGTGATTTCCTTCCTTGACAGGATCTTTCACATGATGCTAAGCCAAAAGCAAACAAATCATAATATCCTTAATACGTTTCATGTACAAGAAATATTTTTCCAAGAAAGCAGCAATAGAGAAATAAAGTTTACCTTTATTTGTAAAATTCATGTCTCTTAATAGTATCAAGTCTGGGTAGCTTTGTTGCATCCAGAACTTTTTAATGGATCACAAGTTTGACATAGTTCTTCCCATTTTGCTCTCTATTTTGCTCTCACTTCCTATAAAGAAACTTCCTGTTTAAAATAGTGACATGTCTACTCTTGGAGATCATGAACATGGTCAAAGACAGCTACAGTCTCCCCAAACATTGGCTGGAGTCCAAAGAACTGATTCAGCTCATGCAGAGAGTCTGCAATAGACAAAAGAGAGTTCCCCCTTTTTTTTCTCAGCCTCTGATGCCACACCACAAATTAAATTCCACTCTCCTTTTTAAAACTAGGTGCCCAACTAATATTGCTATCTTAAGACAACCACATTTCAGGGGTGAAATCTAGCAGGTTCTGAGAGGTTCTGGAGAACCGGTAGTGGAAATATTGAGTAGTTTGGAGAACCGGCAAATACCACCTTTGGCTGGCCCCAGAGTGGGTTGGAAATGGAGATTTTGCAATATCCTTCCCCTGGAGTGGGGTGGGAATGGAGATTTCGCAGTATCCTTCCCCTGCCATGCCCACCAAGCCACGCCCAGCAAGCCATACCCACAGAACCAGTAGTAAAAAAAAATTGGATATCACCACTGCCACATTTCCAAATATTCATGAAAACTGAGGGGTGAAAAAAGTAGTAACGCATTGCAATATTAGCCTGATATTCAATTTTGGCATCTGATTGTTGTCTTTTTGCTGAAAGAATTGATCTACTCTTATTTTTTAAAATAAAAAATCCTTTTTAGTAGCTTTGAGGATACAATCCATCTTATAAAACAACACTTTGACAATCATTGGACGTTTTTGGAAATGTATCTGGCAATCTGTGATATTTGGTGTCCAGATCTGACACACTAAACCTGAAGCATGCTAGTTTATATCAGCACTGAAAATGAGGCTTACATTTTTCTTCTAATTCAGTGAGTGAGTGAGGCTATGGGAGGCTCCACCCACCCTCCCAGACATCATCACGTCCCATTTTTGAAGTTCTGTGCATGCGCAGAAGGTCCTACACATGCCCGGAGGTGGTGCTTGCTCTCACATTTGCAAACCGGTAGCGAAGGTAAGTGAATACCACCCCTGCTGAGAGGAATATCATCCTTTACTCTTAAATGAGATCAGACAAATCTTAAATGATGGATGGATTATTTATTTCAAGAATTGTCAGTGGAGAGGTGGGCTGACATTGGTGATCTGAGAATCTGTTTGGTTTTTCAGGGGCCTCGCTCCCAACTTTCTGGTTATGAGACCCCATTTCTGAAGTTGCGCTCACTGGGTCAGTTGGGATTGTTGCTACCATACAAGCCTCCTTGCAATGTGGCAACTTCCCTGCCTGAGCTACCGGTGGCCATTTCAGGGCTGGCAGTAGACTTTTCCAGGCTGCGGGATGTCAATCTGCTATCCATGAGTTTGGCTTCAGAAGCAGCCCAAGTGGCTACCGTGGGCCTATCCCAAATTAACTCAGGCCCAGCTAAGCGGCCGTCATCTGACAGATATGATCTTACTTGTTGGAGGAATGGCAAGATGAACTGTTGGAGGATCTGTCATTATTCATCCTGCTATGGTCACACATCCTGGTTTCCTTGAGATGCTCTTATGTCCTCCTCCTCTGTAGGGAAGCAACTGATGGACCAAATGTACTTTTCTTGGCCAGGTTTTTCAGAAGTGGTTTACCATTGTTTCTTTCCTAGAGCAGACAGTGACTGGTTCAAGGTCACTTACCTACTTACTTACTTACTTACTTATTTATTTATTACATTTTATTTATTATTTTATAAGTAACTCAAGGTGGTAAACATTCCTAAAACTCTTTTCCTCTCCTACTTTCCCCACAAAACAACCCTTTGAGGTGGGTTGATCTGAAAGAAATGGATTGGCCTAAGGCAGGACTAGAACTCATAATATCCTGATTTCTAGGCCAATTCCTTAATCATTACACCAAACTGGGCGTCCTAAAATCTGCTTTACCTAAAGCAGATAAGTTGCACTAAAAAGTTGTTATGTCCATATTTTTTCCACCTAAAAATATTTTTACAATCCTTTTTGCTATAATAACTCTATTGCGCAGGCGTGGAGAATGGCAGCGGCGGGGATTTTCACTCTCCCGTTCGAGGGGATTTTTCTCCTCGACGGGAGACGATAGAAACCCCCGAAAATGCCGGTTTCGCCCATGATGGTTGGAGGTGGGTGTGGTGAGGTGGCGAGAGACTGTGGGGGTGTTCGGCCTCCTCCCTGAGCTTCGGAGGGCCCGGCGAAGAGGAGGCTCGGCTGGGCCGCTGCGGAAGATGGCGGCGGCCGGGAAATCGCCGAGCCGAGCGGAGGGAGCGAGTGGAGCGCCGGGCGGAGGAGGAGATGGAGGAGA
>JANHFK010003295.1:77828-90605 GCA_036250565.1 Sibynophis collaris | reverse complement strand
ATCTGTGTTTCCGGGCTTTGTGCCAACTTGCAAATAATCAGTGGCTCTGAGAGACGGGAGTGAGAAGTTATCAGTTTGTTTTCAAGCAACTGGGACAATATGATTTATGGTTAGTTTCACAGACTATATTTCGGAAAAAAACCATATTATATCTATAAACTTGTGTTAATCTCGGTTCGGTGTTGTGTGATCTCATTTCGGGGGGATTACCGAGTGTGGGACACAACAACAGGTGATTCTTTGCAATAACATTAATTATCTAAACTTTTAGAGTTTACATGGGAATTCTGAGCTAAGAGAGAATTATCCAATTATGCCTAGTGTGAAATCTTGACAATTTGATGTGTAAATGGCGTTCAGGATTAAAATTGGAAATGTAAGTAGTGTTTGAACATTTAGGAAGTAACTGCACGTAGAGGAGTTTACAATAACAAAATGAATTCTTGAATTTAAAAATCACATGTATTCACACACAAAAAATGTAAGAGCCAAGGTGGTGCAGTGGTTAGAGTGCAGTACTGCAGGCTAGTTCAGCTGACTGCTAGCTGCAGTTCGGCAGTTCACATCGCACCAGGCTCAAGGTTGACTCAGCCTTCCATCCTTCTGAGGTGGGTAAAATGGGGACCCAGATTGTTGGGGGCAATATGCTGACTCTGTAAATCACTTAGAGAGGGCTATAAAAACACTATGAAGCGATGTATAAATCTTAAGTGCTATTGCTATTGCTAAGGGATGTGTAGATGTGTAATTTGGGTCAATACGCATAGAGGTTGCCCCAGTCTGCCATCTCCTTCTGTGGTATCTTACCTTCATAATCTCTTTAGACCAGGGGTGTCAAAGTCAAGGCCTGGATCCAGCCAACGGGCTGCTTAGATCTGGCCCCCGGGGCTGGTCTGGAAATATCAAAGGACCGGCCTATGGTGCCTCTGTCAGCTAAAAACAGGCTGGATGTGTGTGTGCACGGGCTGGTTTCCACCTCCATGGCTTCCTGCAGCATTCCACCGGCCAAAAACAGGCCACGGGGCTTATTCCCACAATGTAATTAGTGGTTATATGGTAAGATGTATGTTCTACCTTTTGAATGGTGTCATCAACCCTTGGCATTTACTGTATTCCATAAAGAAATCCATTATTCTTCATTGCTCCAATGAGTTGTGAGAAGGCAGCCCATGCACTCAAAACCCTCAAGAAAGGCTGAGTTAGAAGGACTAAATGAAGCCATAAGGAGGTTTTTAAAAAAGTAAAAGCTAATTTACTACAGTAATGCCTTACCACTCTGCCCCATGTACTTTTATTACTTCTCTTAAGGAAAAGAATCTGAGAGTGTTTTTTATTAGAACAATATTTGAAAGTGAAATGTAGCAGTCACTATCCCAAACACAAAATTCTCTTTAGAATTTTTAAAAGATTAGTCAGAAAATCCAGGTAAGCGTTCCTTTCATCTTCCCCTGAAAATTTCTCCAAAGAGCTTTGTGAGTCAAAGGGTAATGAGTGTATGCTACAACTCAAAAATAATGGGAGTCCCTGACTTAAAACCATTCGTTTAATGTCTGTTAACACCCACCATGGCTACCCCTATGCCCAGCCATACCCTACTGTTACCCCCAGCCCTCCAAGGTCAAACACAACCCCTGATGCAGCCCTCAATGAAATCGAATTTGACACCCCTGCTTTTGACCATTGATGAACAACCACTTTATGGCTAGGAGGTATTATTTTAAAAATTACTTTTGATTCATAAAGCATGAATGTTGATATCACCATTGGGGTAAGGCTAAAATTTTAGGCCTGTTTTTTTTTGGGGGGGGGGGCATTGGAAGATTCAGAGAAGATTCAGTACCAAATAGGTGTTTTAGGTATAGCAGAGGCTTTAATTGTTACTATACTCAACTGAAAAGGGTTTTTTCCCCTCCAAATAATGACTTTTAATGTTGGAGCAATATATTAATGGACGCAAATGTATTTTGATGTCTCATTTTCCTTTGGGCATGAGGTGGGTGGTTGCTGTTATTCTGAGTAAGTATCGTGTTAGAAGGAAATAATAAGAATTATGACTCTGATAATTATATTTTGATGCCAGACTTCAACAGCCTGGACTTGGATATCTTGGGGAATGTGAATTACCCAATCCTGGCCTAGAACCAGGCGTTTGGGTCTGATATACATGCCAAAAAGCCATCCCAGTTAATTTACTACAACTGAAGCAAACAAGTAATAATCAGAAGAAAAGTTTGATTGCCTCATTCTAGAGAATCCTCATAGAGAGGACTTGGAGCATTTGCAGTTTTCTGGAATGATTGGCCATTTTTGAGAATTCCTCAGAAATCTTCAGCATGCGCTAATGTGTTTGGTAATCCATATGTATGCCCTGAGTTCTCATATGAAGGTATTCTTCAAATGAGGTATTGAATGGTGCAGCTACTTTGTATTGTGATTTTGAAAATTATAGCTTTTGAACCTGCCACAACTTACCAGCCTTCCCAAATATACTGTCTAAGACATATAGTAGAATTCATGAGTAGACTAGCCATTGCTGTAAGATAACACTTTTTTAGATTAATACAAAATTATTTTTGCTTTGCTGGTTGGTTCTTTGTGCCGCCAATCTCATCCAGAGGCGACTCTGAATGGCTTACAAACATTAAAACCAGAAACATTAAATGATAAAACAGAAATAACAATAATCATAGTTATACCAAACATTTATTATTAAAATATCATGTAGGAGCAAGAAGACCATGAGTGGAGGTGAGGACTTCTCTCAATCTACTAGCCATTTCCAGAATGATACCACACGTTGGGGCCCCACGCCTGCTGCCAGAAGTCTTCAGGCCTTATGAAGGTCTGGAGGGTTGGTGCAGATCTCGCCTCATGGGTTATGATGTTCCAAAGAACCTCTATGGCAAAAGAGGTTCTTCTCCTGGACCCCACATGCCAGAATTCTTTGGCTGATAGGATCCATAGCATGTGCTCTGTCGGTATGGGTGGGGCATGCCAATCCCATTGGGGTTCCTCAGATAGCCTGTACCCATGCCATACCAGCATTTAAAGCTAATAACCAGCATCTTGAATTGCATCCGGGAGCAAACTGGCAGCCAATACAGCTTGCAGAACAGCGGTGTAACATGGGCCAGACTGGGTGGAGGGTCTCAAGAACTGCTCCAGTCATTGCATTCTGCACCAGTTGTAGCTGCCAGATTCTCTTCAAGGGTAGTCCAATGTAGAACACATTGTATTAGTTCCAGCGTGAAATGACTTAAGTGTTGAGTGCAGGGACTCCTGATCCAGGAATTGACACAACTGGCAAACAACATGAAGTTCCACAAAGGCTCTCCAGTGGAGAGAGTACTGAGCCCTGCAGCATACCACAGAGGACTGGCTATGGGCTGGATCTGTCACATTCTAGTAACACTGATTAGGACCAACCTTGGAAAAAGGAGCCAAACCAGTGCAAAAGTGTGCCTCCCATCCACCATAGCTGTCCCAAAGGGTGTCATATTTTATGGTATTGAAGGCCATTGAGAAGTCAAGGAGAGCAAGAATGTTTGCACTACCCCTATCTTACTCTCGCCAGAGATTATCAACAATCGCGACTAATGCTGTTTCCATCCCATAACAGCCTAAAACCTAACTGAAAGGAATCCAAGTAATCCATTTCATCCAGGACCCCATGAAACTGCCAGGCAACCATTTTTCCTACCACATTCTCTAGGAAGGGAATATGAGAGACTGGATAAAAAATTGTCCAGGCAGGTGTGATCCAAGATGCTTTTTTAAGGAGAAGACAAACAAAGGCCTCCTTAAAAGGCCCCGGGAACATCTACAGTGCGGAATTAATCACTGATTTAACCATCTGGCAGTCACCATCTTGGAGGCTTTCACCAACCATGAGCGACAGGAATCAACAAGTAGTTGCACTGACAGGATTGAGGGCCCTATACACTTCATGAGGTCCAACCTAATTGAACTGATCCCAGATAACTAGACAATATCCATTCCAGGCATGTCAGATGGATTTGCACCATGTTCTAATTGGGAACAAATTCAAGTGATTCATCAGCTGTTGAGCAAATTCCTCTGAGCATGAACATCCAAACCCTCCTGACCTAGGAAGGATTAAGTGATCCAGAACAGTATTGCTGGGCAATGTTCTGTGGATGCAATAAAGTTGGAGAAATAGTAATGTTTTGCCACTCTTATTGCCACAAGATAAGCCTTGATAGCGGCTCTAAGTCATGTCAGGTTGGAGTCATCTCTCCATGACTCCATGACAATCACTGCATTTTCCTGCAGTGGTTCTGTAGATGCCTTTTAACCCTTTTCAGAACCCAAGAACTCCTCCATGATTCACTGGGAGGGTTAGGAGCAATGGGTTGAGAGAGACCGCAAAGGCATAATCCTATTGAAATCCTCAGCCACCCTCTGGTTTCAGGACATCACCAGGAATTTGGCAGGACCATGAAGCAAGGTCCTTGGGATAGCCCCAATTTCCTCTAAAACCTACTCAGGGCCATCAGTTGTCAGGGGCAGACCACGCAAATGGGTCTGGCCTCCCTGTAGAGGGGGGTAGCATAAGAGAATCTGAAGGATAGAAGGATGTCATATGATCATTACCATGACAGAAGGGTGTGATCTTCCCCCATAACGGGGGAACTGGACACGTTCCCCCATCAGGGCATGTTCCCATTGCCCTAACAAGAAGATCATATTTGGTGCATGGCCACTGTCCTGGGTTGGACCTGAGATGATCTTGGATAGGCCCATGGTTGCAAAGGGTAGCCATAACTCCTGAGCGGCTTCCAAGGCCAACTTGCAGAAATATAATTATAAACTTTTACCTGTTGGTAGAATGCACTGGCATGCTTTACCAAGTTGTAATCGTCCATGAAGCCATATTGTAGTTTGTTTGCCTTTGAACATTGTCAGGTGTGAAGAATGCATTAAATTCCAGTTAAACTGACTTATTTATTTAAAACGTTCAGTACTAAATTGGCACTACAGTAGACAAGACTTACTGGAATTCAAGAGGAACTAGATTTGGACTGCTTGTAGGAACGTAGTGACTCTAGATTAATTCCTCTCTTGACTCCACCTCCAGACTCTGACTCTCCCTCTCCTACATGTGTAGAGTAATATGTACTTTCAATACATGATTTATAGTTGAATGTTGTATATGAATCAGGCTTCTTCAACATATCGCAATTAAATCACACCATAGTAAAGTGATTTGTGAGCCCATTCAACAACTGCTAGTCATTATCTTCACATAAAACCAAGCTGAAATAGATCACATTTTTAATTAAATTTGAATGTTTGTTACGCAATTGGTTCCTATTTGTTATGGTTGAATAATTCTTCTGCCTTGATTGGCTATAATTTTAGTTCTCATACTTTGGCTTATCCATTCTATGCTGAATGGAGAGGAAAATATAAGGGAATTATGTCTTTGCCATGATTATGATGAAAACAATAAACAATGCACTGGGTCCCAAGCCTGGAAAGGTTGAGTAAAAGCAAAATTCCTGCCTAAGGGCTGTATTTTCTTAATCTATCCACCGTGGATGGCATGAATCTCTTTTTTCCATAGGAATAATGAATTGAATGCCCATTCCA
This sequence comes from Sibynophis collaris, assembly GCA_036250565.1. Taxonomy (NCBI): domain Eukaryota; kingdom Metazoa; phylum Chordata; class Lepidosauria; order Squamata; family Sibynophiidae; genus Sibynophis; species Sibynophis collaris. Next base: position 84,992 of record JANHFK010003295.1, on the reverse strand, counting down.
GGAAAAGGAGCCAGCATATGGTTCTCTTGGGAACATAGCAAGCCAGAATGACACAAATGAATGATATTTGAAACATATAAAGTGTTTTGCATTCCAAAAGTGGAAATGAGATGGAGAGAAGTGTCAATTATTTGGCAAATTAGTTTTCAGAACATGCCGTACAGTAGGCAGCTGTTTTTGGTTGACATCAATCACAGAACGGAAGTAATCTGCCTCACCTCTCAGCCAGGAATTGATATTTCAGAGCATTCTTGTAGGCATCAGGAATCAGCAAAATACTTTCACTATTGTTGCAGATTCGCTTATACATATCAAAAATTCCGGCTTTCTTAAATGGATTAATAACAAGTTTTCATAGCTGCACCATCTGAGAGCATTTTCTTCTATTCATTGGTTGTTTTTATTTAAAATAGTAATTACAGGAAAATGAGACAGTTCTAAATCCACATGCTAGAGAAGTACAGCCAAAAATGATGCCATTGCTTGCTTTTGGTCTGTAAGTACCCGAGTATTTCAGCACAAACCCATCCTCTTTCCCTCCCTTTTTCCTGTTTGTACCTGGCCAACTGTTTTAATTTTTTATTGCTATTATTATTGATTTTGTGCACATTTGCAACTATAATAAATACTGACACAACTTGGATCTGATAGATATTTGACATGGGGGGGTATAGTTAGTGTAATTCTTTAATGAAATGCCAAGTGAATATAACTATTGTGAAAATAGTTGGAAATCTTTGGTATGTTCAGTTGGAGGGATTCGTACATTGCTCTGTGATTTGTTTCTTTTTCCATATGATTGATGATCTGAACACTTGTCATTTTATATGGCATCCTTCTGACCAGATTTTCATACACTTTCTGGGAAAAAAGCGATCAAAGTTATTTTCAGCCATGTTGCTCAAGAGGAAGAGCCATGGTTTTCAGCTAAACTGGATTTACAACCTTATTGTGTGAATACATCCTATAGCTTGTTTGACAAATTGTATTAAAAACAAGCCATGTTTGGGCATAGCATGTAAGTGCAGACAATTTTTTATTTTTATTTTTATTTTTATTTTAATTTGATTTATAGGCCGCCCTTCTCCGAAGACTCAGGGCGGCTTACAATGTGCTAAGCAATAGCCTTCAATGTGCTATGAGCAAACTAGCTCCTCTGTCTCTACTAATTGTTGTAATTATTAGGTAATGCAGCTTGTTTCTAGTTAATACAATTAATCTGTATTTTGTGTAACTGGAATCCTAGTTCAATTACAAGCCTGAATAAAGACTGCTGATAATTTTATAGGTTGCTCTTGAAAATTATAGAAATCTTTAGTGTTTTATTCATAATTGTACAATTATAACAGTAGGCTTATTTGTAACAGTAGGCATATCAGAATGAGGACCCAGATTGTTGGGAGGTAATATGCTGACTCTGTAAACCACTTAGAGAGGGCACTGTGAATCTATTGCTAATCTTTATTATTCACGCACACATGCTTACTTGGCCTTGTTTGGAACCTTCTAGGGCTTAGGAGCCTCACTATTCAAACATGTCATGTGACTAAGCACAACTCACCAAACCCCTTCAGTTAATTTTTAATGGCCATTAATGATTTGCCTGGTTGTTTTTTTTTTACATACTTCCTTTAATCTTATCTCAGCTTCCTTCAAAACTCTACAGTTCATGAAGACATCTTGCCTTCCAATCATGTGATGGAGCGAGTTATGGCCCTAAGATTCTATTTCACTTTTGGAGCAGACTTTCTTCTCAGATAGACATAAATGATTGCTTTAAAAAAAAAAAAACCTTTGTGAAAGAAACAGTCATTGTCATGCCTCCACTAACAGGTCCATTGCATTCATTCTACTTATTTTCAAGTCACTCTCCGGGAGTAAGCTTTTAGAGTGGCAACTTTTGAAGTTATTATATATTTGTTGTATTCTTCCAAGCCTCCTACTATGTCCTACATACCAAATTGTCTGGCTGCTCTCCTGTCTCTGAATTTTCCAACTCAGAGAGAGTTCTCAGATTTCAGCTGCCCCATTGTTGGCACTGAGGAAATTGCTCTAATAACCCTATACTGTCTGAGTCCAACTAGGTCAAAAAGAAAAATAGTTCAAAATTGTGGGACGTTTATTTTATTGCCTAGTGCCCAACATTATTTCCATACTTCAGAAAAAAATATTTTTTCTCATACAACAGAGCTTTTAGTTTATTTGAATACAGTGTTCAAACTGCATAAAAGAGACTATATATTTCATATCAAATTATGGCCAGATACTTTTATGGATATTGAGATGAATATATGTAACTGGAATCATATTCATTTGGAATTTTATGAAAAATCCATACCTGAAGATTATATTTCTGATGCTTCCCTAGTCTCTGATGTTGTCATCTGCTATTCCTTCAGAAGGTTCTATTCAGTAGTAGGTTCCACTTACCTTCGCTACCAGTTCACAACCGGGAGCACGTGTATGCACGTGCTTGCTTTGCTCACGCATGGCGCTTCTGCGCATGTGCAGAAACGTAGGTGCATGCCCAGAAACTTCTGCACATGCGCAAAGCATCAGTGATGTCCAGGCGGGTAGGTGGAGCCTCCCGTTGTCGCTACTACCGGTTCACCCAGACTGGACGAACCGGTAGAAACTCACCACTGGTTCTATTCTTTTAGTCTACTAATGAGTAGGATGGCACATCTATTATGGTCTTGATTTTCAATAGTCTATTCAAATGTAGCAGGATAAGTTAGTGCTTTCTTAATTGGCAATCTTAATTACAATACTTTCAGTCCACCACTGAAGTCCGCATCTGATGTGTGAAACATCATAGGACATGAACAAACTCAAACGCCTCACCTTTTGAAAGGTATTCAGTGCTTCCCAAGGCAGTCTTAATGCCAGTCTGTCCAGATTATATCAGACAGGATATATCTGCGGGAGTCTGCTACATAAACAAAACCCATCCCTCTTTTGCATTTTACTTTGTTGCTCTCTATTGGCTGTGCCTTCCATTCATCTTCTGACCATTTTTATAGTTATAGAAGGTTGTGCTCAATATTCTAGGCAAATGGTATACCTATTGAAGAGATCTGTAGGATGAAATTTTCACTGCCGCCTTCTCAAATATCAGTGCAAACATTCAGAATTTTATAAGCATCTATTAGAATCCATGCATTGGTTGCTTTTGGCACTAACAAAGAAGCTGATGGATCTGTGTTATATTCCCAAAAGGAAGAAGAAAGTCTTCCTTGACCCTGAGCATACTCAGTAAAGTTTTTTTTTTTAAAAAAGAGAGATAGAGGAGGGGGAAAAAGCTCCAGAGAACAACAATCAACTTAATGCATTTCTCTCATAAACCAAACAGGCCTATGAACATCTGCTGCAGGAAAAATATATTCAGACAAATACAGTCTTTTAGGAATATTTACTCAGAAAGGTGTCAGGAGGAACACTGAAGTTCATTTGTGAGGGCAGTTGATATGCAATTACTACCAGTGAAATTATCTGTTAGGTTCAGTATGCAGGAATCAAATCATATTTGAAACCTCATTTGTATGAATTAAAATGAAATGATTTTAAGTAAGGCTAGATTCCAGAGCACCAGGAAGCATCATGGGACAATAGATATTGCAGGATCACCTGAGAGTAATAGTTTAAGCTCTTCAGGGATTATTACTTCACCACAAAGAGAGAGGTAATAATGAATCCAAGCCTAACATTATTCCACTGTTCCTTTTCAAAAACAATTCATTGTGTTTATATACATCTTCAGAGTTCAAGCCAGATTTCTTGCTGTTGGGTAAGATGCTAAAGATCTGAATATTTTTGTTCAAGAAGGCATTTCTCCTTATGATGGATGGCTGTAGAGTTTTTCAGCGACTGTGAAAGTTACATTTCAAATATCCCCAGTGTCTTAATTAAGCTTTTTACACTTTCTTGGATGTAAATCCCTATATTTGGTATACATAGTCTTTATTGAAAGCCTTTGCTTTCAATGAATCTTTTTTCAGTCTAATGTACATCTTAGGATGTTGTTTTCTATTATTCCTGTACATCTTACTCCAATCTTGCCAATGTAGTACATGTTTTGTATTGTGATTTTCAACAGAATAAATTATACAATGCTTTTGATTGATTGGTAACTAGACAAGCCAAGGCATAGATCATGATTCTATGTAGAATTATAACTATGATAGAATTGTAACTATGTAGAATTATTTTTTCTATGTAACATGTATCAAAATAATATCAAGAAAGGAACAGACAGGTTACACTTTTAAAATCAAGTTTTGGTGACAAACGGTGCTAATGGGTGGCATTATTATGTCAGATTTGGATTTTCAGATTTGCTTTTGAAGGGTTATTTTATCGGGGTGGTTTAGGTTTGAAAGATTTCCATGCCTCCTTTTTGTTATTAAAAAGTGCTAGGCAAAATCTCACCTCTCTTTTATTTATTTTTGACATTTGTATATATCCTTTAGCTCAGGGGTGTCAAACTGGTGGGCCGGTTGCATCACACGCAGGTCAATGCCCCCCCTCCCAGCTCCGCAAAGGCAAAAAATGTCACGTGACATCATATGATGCGATCAAGTTTGACAACCTGCTTTAGCTTATAAGGCACTCAGTTTGGCAGGAATTGTGGCTGCCCAATTTATTCTTGCTAAACATTCCTCAAAGAGTTTTCAATTTAATGCAGTCATAAATTACAAGACTCATAAACTGTCTAGAATAGTCCAAGGTGAGACAGGCAGCAAATACTCTTATCAAATAAATAAATAATACCCAAAAGCACCTTCCGCAGTCACAGAGAGCCATTTGTTCTGATTCTGTTATTCATTTCTTGGATCTTTGAAAATGAAAGTTAACTTTTTCCTTACCTTAATTCCTCCCTAAAAGTCTTTGTTGCTTGGAATGTATGTGCACAACCTTTTTAATAATCACTTTCAAGGCTTTTCCAAAGACAAATGTTTTAATGAAGGCCTAATTTACATTGTGCCTCGCAATTCTCTTGTTTGTGCCAAAATCTAACTTAAATTCTCTCTCTGTGTGTATCTGTGTCTGTCTGTCTGCAGATAAGAGCAGTCTGTGTTCTATCTTTGGAAGAGCACTTACCCTATTGCTGGCTCTGGTCTCGGAGGAGAAATGGATGGCTATTGTGATAAAACTGCTTTGATTGTATTTTGCTTGTCCTGGAAGGAGCAATAGCTTGTTATCTGACAGGCTCTGTACCCATAATGAGAAATCCTTGGTGGAAGGGATGGGGAAAAAACCCCACCAGATTTAATGAGAACGTAGCAAAAGTGTATTAAAAGAGACCAGCCTTATATTAGGCTTATTACCAGTATATACTTTTAAGAAATGTCTATCCATTGTGAAAATTAAGATAAAACAGAGAATAAACATCACAATTAAGTCAGCATTAGCCATATCCTGATTCATCTTGTACTTTTTACATGTTTATTTCTGTAACTCCAGAAGAAAATGAATATACCCTGCCAGCAGTTGCAGATAAGAAAATGTTACAGTACAACCTTACTGTAACATTTTTTTAATTCAATATTTACATTTCGTTTCACTTTGCTTTAGAATATTTCAGTAGCAATTCATACAGATAACTATTAACTTATTTGTGTTTACTTTGTTTTGTTGTCTCTTTATTCTTGCTATGAATACATATGATTAGAAGCCCAATATAGAACCTTTAATATATTACAAAATAGGCAAATAGCATTGGGTTTGTTTCTAGAACTTAACTGGTGATATGAAAATCTTTTTTGTATCCTCTGCTTTTAAAAAAAATCTCCCATTCCTTGATGTGAATATGCTGGGAGGTTTCACTCACTGGTTTTTGTTGGGTTTTTTTTAATGAATGGTTTCTGTTAAAGGGAAAATTCCTCATAATTCATGATTTTAGCAATGCCAGACCTAAAGAAACGGGCAAGCAAAGATTGTTATTGTCCAAACTGCTAGTTATCTTGAAATGAATAACCACCAAAATATGACTGAATGTTGATCATATACATATATTCACATATAATGTGAATGTGTTTTGTTTAAGCTGAAGTGAAAAATCTTGGGATTCATACCACCGTTTATTTAAATGGTATAAAAAGAACTTCTGTGATTCTGTTAGCAGAAACATAAATATTTGTGTGTTGTAAATAGGAAGCTGCAATTTCTTACCCTTGTAAATTTATATTAAGAGTCATATTCAAAAACTCTGATCCTTGTATATCTACCAACAAATAATATTGTCCCTTGTGCTTTCTTTTGACAGGTCCTTGACCAGTATGAAAGAGAAGGCTTCAATTTCCTAGCAAACGTTTTTAATTCTTCCCATTCGTTCTTAGAAGATCTTACAGGTCTGACTTTGTTGCATCAGGAGACCCAAGCTGCTGAGGTAAGGTTTTTTCAAACAAACAAACAAAAAGTAAGAGTAAGATTTATAACAAGAAGTTATTGCTGTTCAGCTTCATTAATTAGTAACAAATTATGGTGGGTTTTTTTTACTGATTAATATTTTCACATAATTTGCATGAATCAGATTCATGCAGCAGTTAGAACTCATTTTTTCTTAAAACTCCAGCAGTTTATTAAACCATATATCCATCGCCCACAGTGGATTCAGTTCACTATTATTTTAAAGTTAAATAGCAAACAGTTTCTATTTAATTTTACATAAATGGAGTCATCTATCTATGAGGTCACTAGGAGTTGAAAACAATTTGATGGCAAATATTCAATGAATCAATCAATGAGAGTGAATATAAGGTATGACTGAAGGAAAAATTTGCTGGTGATTTTTCTGGTGCCGTTATTATGATAAAAAGTGGCATTTTAATTATTAACTACTATCAAAATAATTGTTATAGGATAAAACATCATTATATTTTTGTTTTTAGTTTTGCAAATGCTAGTTTATTTTAGGAACTGACAATATATTACCTATCCTATTTAAATGTATTAGCCACCAAACTCCAATAGATTCTATATATTACAAGTTTGTAATATACAGAAATTGAACTATATTGTATCTTCATAACTTACCTGTCGTCCTTTCATCTGTAGCCATCAGTGTACATAGTACAATGTTGTTGTCAAGCTTCCAGAGAATAATAGATACATGATGGAGGCATATATTGTTTTTGCAATACATAAAATTTTCATTTTTTCATC
>JANHFK010003295.1:53113-64255 GCA_036250565.1 Sibynophis collaris | reverse complement strand
TATATATTAGGTGAACTGTGAATTAAAAAGATCTGTATTAAATAAAATCCAAGCTATAGGAAAATGTAAGTGGGGAAAACAAAACAAATAGAAAAATACAGCTAAGATTCATATTTCAAGTCTTCTAAGATTTGTATAAAACCATGATACAAGGTGCCGGATACGTCATGAACTTTGGACAAAAGGGTCTATTTTTTGTTAAAAGCAAATACATGTTGTTCTCAAACTTATTTTTACAGACTTTTCCAGCAATAAGATTTTTCTAATTCCTTGTGTCCCTAACTTTCATGCAAACAATTTCCTCTTGGTGACTGAGTTATGGAGTCAGATATGTTGCATCCTTTATGTACAATCATTAAAATGCCAGAAAATGTCTTCATAAATGTTCCAAGGTTTTTTTTTCTCTTTTCCAAGCAAATTTAATGATTATTTTTAAAAAGTATTCAGTATTTACATGGGAACATAAACATATCTAATTTCAGGAATTAATGCTAAAATAATTATTTGAAGAAATATTGATATTATTATTACTGACATTTTTGCAAAAGGATTAAAAATTAATATCCTTTACCCAGAAGACATACCAAGTTCACTATTATTTATATTGACATCATCTGGAAAGATCCCAAAAGTGCTTTTTCAAGAGACAATTGGACTTTCCAGTTTTTCTTTGAAGACATTTCGCTTCTCATCCAAGAAGCTTCTTCAACTGAAGAAGCTCCGAGTTGAAGAAGCTGCTTGGATGAGAAGTGAAACATCTTAAAAAAAACCCCAGAAAGTCCAGTTGCCTCTTGAAAAAAAGCACCTTTTGGACAACCATGGCCTGGATGACTGATAGACATCTGGGAAAATCTATTGCCTTTAAAATGGTCTTTCATAATCGCTTGAATGAATCATTCACATCACTTGGGGACCAAAGAGTAAGGAAGCCATTCTGCCCGACAGAAATCTAGTTTTGCCTTCTATGTAATCCCTAAACACAATCTGAATTGCCAATTATGGGCTTTACTTTTCATAAACTACAAACAACTGCAAGATGCTATACATCTGTGCAAATGTCAATATGCAACTTACAATCCATATCCCAATCGTTGGGCAAAACTGTCTAATCAAAGGCAACTTTCTCGTGATAACGAACACTTCTATAGTAGGACTATAGAAATGTAATACAGGTATTGAACATTAAAATATTAAATTTAATTATAAATATTAGAAATACCCACTTCTTGTACCACTTACTAGGTTTATTACTTGTATTCTTAATAGAAATTCATTTTTACTCATTGCTGTAACAATCAGAAACTTTAAATTTCAAGTCAGCAAACACTACAAAGATACATGAGCGTTAGCTCCACATATTTAATAGACTCAAGGAGCAAGTCTTCATGGATTTCTTTAATGCTATTCAGGGGTACAAACACATAATACTGAAAAATACAGTAGTTCGTTCCTAGGTAGACTTACAATAAGCCATTTAAGCTAAAATCTCTGAAATATTTCTTTCCCACCTTCCCCACAACTAGGGTAGGTTGCCTAGTTTTACACCTCAAAATGAGATGCATTGTAAAACTTCATTCTCCGAATAGACTGAAATTAAATGTTTTAAACAATTCTATGAAATGCCATAAAACAGCAAAGGCTGACTTGGCAGTAAGTTCCAATGAACTTATAGTTTTCTAAAATTATATATGAAGGCTGGATAGTAGAGGCTGGAGCATGCAGAGACTTAAAGGCTACTCCTGCCTATAAAGCAGCTCTCTCTCTTCCTACTACGTTCACAATACTGCATTTTCCCACTTTTTCGGAATCAACTCCAAAATATACATCACTGTTCAGTACAAATCTTCTTAGGACAGTTCAGAATAACAACAATAAACATCAAACATCTGGAACTGAATTTTGTTTCTAAAAATAATTACTAACACCACCCTGTCATGTTAAAAAAAATTAGAGCAATTTAAAAAACCTTTCTAGATGAAAAAAAGCAATTAAGTTGATACAAAGCAAGTCTGCTTGAGTACAGAATTTACTGTACATGGTTTCAAAATCACAAGGGACACTCTCCTGTCTCTGTTGGATCACTTTACATAGTAAGACACCTGAAGGGCATATCCCATACGAAATATTTAATCCATAAGCAGGTTGCTATGGGATGGGGATTGTATTTCCCATTAGGAAAAATATGTTCATGTAAGAACTACATACAGTGTGTGCCCTACTAACAACTTTTCAGATAGTAGAGACAAGAGAAACTTTGTTCTCACTATAACTGGAATAGGGAAGGGAGAAAAGAGCAAATCCCAAAATAACTTTGCTTTTTTCTTTTGCTTCTTTGTTTGGCCCTGAAAAGCAGAAAACTTTTATATATGAGAATATAACAAACTAGAACCAGTAACATTTTCACTTCTTCCAACAACTTTCCTCAAAATTCTTTTTCTGTTTTGTGTCTTCATAACTCTCTTGACCCCCAACAACAATTTCAGGAACTGCAGAATCTCCACTGAGTCAAACAATGTTATGCTCTATTTTTTATATAATTAACATTGGCTCTCTAATAGATACTATAAACTGGCAAGACCTTGAGGGCCAACATTTTGTCTATGCTATTGTGTAACTACACTATGTTATCTTCTTTGCAAGTCTGAATTTAAGTTGTAGGAACATGAAATGAAATGGGAAAATAAAATTGGAAAGCCTGTAACTAGATCATTTGAAGTTTATCCGAACTGTATCATGATAAAATTGCATTACCTGTTCAGAAAAAAATTGGAAACCCTTATCTTCACGGATACATTCATAGGTTTCTCCAAGCACAGGATTGAATGGCTTGCTTCCAGCTCTGTAGTAGCTAGATGCATAGGCAGAGACTGCAAAAGCAGCCACATAAACCTAAGAACACAATTAATAACATTAAGTAAATCATTATGGAAAAGTATGAATATTTTAATGTTGTTTAATTTTTGAATGAGATTTAGATCTCACACTGACATCCAAGATCCATACTTCCTATAAGCTAATGTGTTCTTGAATGCAGTTATGTATCACATTCTCCTTCTTTGAGTTGCATCTATGAGCATTGATAGATGAAAGATTTCTTTTCATCTTAAAGAAGGGGCAATAATTGCAATCTGTCAAAGTACATTATTTTCCCTATATTTTGATGGCCATATCTCAAAAAAATATATAGGCAAGTTTTGTATGAACCAGCTTTCATGGAATAATGTTTGCCCAACTATCCCCATTTTCATTGTTCAGCTATCTCAGTGTAATGAGAAAGGGAAAGGAGGACTGACAGGTCACTATATTCAAGTCAGTCAAGATCCATTTTGAATTTGTATTTCTATTTAAATTTGAAATTCAAGCACACAGCTAAGATTGATTTTAATAGTTGACTATTAAGATTATTTAAAAATTCAATAGAAATGTATGTATTTGTTTTCCCTCACTTTCCTGAAGATGACCTGGGTCTTCCTCTGTTGAGCCCAAAACAAGAATATTTGGATTAGGAATGTTTGAAATGTTTTTATTTTTCTGCGTATTGCTGTTCTGTATGCTATTGTGAACTGCCCAAAAGTAGGTTATATAACAAGAGTATCCAGTAAACAAATAAGTAAAGTTGTAATATAATTTATAATGTAATATAATACAAAGTAAGTAAATAATTTTCTCATTTTCAATATATTATATTTCTCCTTACCATCCTTTCAAAGGGATTAGGTGTAAATGCTGCTTTATCCAGCAATTCACTATATTCCAGTTCCTCACAAAGCTTTTGCAAAGTGTTCAAAGGTTCATTCAGCCCAACAGGCATGGACACCTTGGACAGATCTTTTCCTATATTATTCCGTAGAATGTTCCAGAGGCTGATGTTACTTGTATTGGGGCATGGGGCTGGTAGACGTGTCCTCCGCCTTGAATGACATTCCACAATACCATCTGGGACACAATCTTGAAGACAAATGTCAGGTTTAAGTTTGGCAATTTAATATTTTTTGGAATTCACTCTGTTTGGTTAACATTCTTTTTACATATTATATCGGTTCTATAATTTCTTCCAAACTTCTCAAAATAGAGATCATTTTGTCTCTCATAGTTGAGGTCTACCTATGATGACAATTACATCTTTTTAAGTGGGAGAACTTGCACAATTGGTGGCTGGCTAAATACTTTTTTGCCCCACTATAGATACAGATACTATTTTCCCTAAAATAAGACATCCCCTGACAATAAGCTCAATTGGGCTTTTGAGCAACTGGCAATAAAGCCAAGCACTTATTTCAGGGTTCAAAAAAATATAAGACAGGATCTTGTTATCAGGGAAACACAGTATTTTGCCACTTTTTCAATGGAACTAATAAGGATTGTGTTTAGAATTCTATGATATAATCTGGGACGATGGAAATCAAAAACTTGGCAAATAAAACCATACATAATTCAATCATTGAGATCTGAGAAATAGAGCTTATAAGAAAGATATAACTTTAATTCTCCACAAACATGTTCCAACAGGACTTATGAGAATATTAAAACTGCAAGCTGACCCACGCCCATTGAAACATCTGCCAAGGCAATGAAGTATAATTCATGAATTATTTTTAGCTCTGTGTTTTTCTGTTAGACCTAAATGGATTTATGTTAAATGGGAAATATATAAGCTATAATATTTTAATGAAATTACTGTAGCAAGTTTGACTCTTGACTGTATTAAAATTATTTATTTAAGTTACTGGTACTACTCAAACTACATAATGGCAATTACAATAATAGATAGGATTTTCCCCCTTTTATGCTGTTCCAGCTAAAACAATTAAAATGTTGTTCTAAAATACAACTTCTTCATTATACATTGCAGTCTTTTTCATACCAAAGGACAAAAAGAGCCCCGAAAAAGTGCTATTTAAGTAGGATTTCTAACTAACAAATTATCTGAAGTTGTTCACTTCAAAGGAGGAAGGATTTAATTCAGAGGTCAAGTCAGTATTGGTCTTTCTTGCAGTGTTCTTTCCCATTTAAACATAAACTGGACTTTGACTAAGTGGATACTGTTGGTTAATCTTTGCTCTGTACAAAACTGTTGTGATCAAATGGACATTATCTAACTTCATTTTTAGTCTTCTTTGTACATTACTTAATATATATGAGTAGCAGAACAGCAGAATATAGATTACTGATACTGATTAAAATAAATTAGAAGTGTTAAGTAATACCTGTTGGCCAAGATCACAAAAACTAAATAGGGTTGTGCACCAGGCATTTAGCTATCCCAAGAAAATGTTTTTTTGTCCTTTCTCTTTGCAAATGATTGAAATATTATACCACGAACTCCATCCAGGTTTAAATGTAACTACCCCGTGAAATTGCATTCAGATTCTTCCAGTCTCACAGAACGTTTACCGAGGTTCTTTGAATGAAAGCAAACCTTTCATGATACCTTGTAGCCACAGGCTTGTGTGACACTCGTAAAGAAGGATCAGGTCTTTGATTGCACAGTTGCAGCCACCATCTTTTTTATTCCCTTGAGTGTAGCACTGTGACTGAATGACTGATGAGGAAAATATAGAAAGTTATTGGTCCTGCTTTCTTTTCACTTGCTAACCAAACAAGGGACAAAGGATACTACTTCACCTTCCAGTGAGAGAACATTGCACTGAACTTGCCTTATAATTCTTACCAAAGCAATAATGATTAAATCAAGCTAAAATATAAAAAGGTAGGGAAAAATAGACTGAGATGAGATAAGCCTCTGCTTTGATTGGCTAAAATAGTTTCTGTTCACACTTGTCCAGTACTTACAGCGGAGTTCTCTTTTATCGCCAAAAGCCTTTTCTCATGTTGATACTGGCAGCACAGCAACTCTGACTGAAAGAACTACTTTTATCATTTCTAATATGTAGCCTGAAGCCAAAACAGACACAGCAATATTAAAACACTCGGTTCAGAAGGAAACTCCTACCACTCAGCCTTTGGGAATATGACTTCAATAACGAATATTGAAGCAATTCATTCTCGTTATGACAACTGTTGATCTTCCAGCAATTGTTTAAGCTGAAGTCTTAGGCTAGTCACCTAATAGTCATCTGGCCAGCCATCCTTCCAGCGTAAGTTCACTTGTTCACTTCATACCCATATCCTAAGTTTTTGATCTTCTTCTTCTTTGATCTTCTGATTTTTTTTTTAAATGGCCTTTATAGTCTACATGCTGTTACAGTACCTTACAAAAACTTGATATAATATTTTGGACTAAAGAACTGATAATTACTTCCTTGCTTGCATCAACTTTCCTAATTCAATGAGATGTATTTAACAGATTCTGCTGGTAGAACTCCAATTTTTGGAACTACAATTTTTTTCCTTATTTTCATTTTTTGCTTTTTTTGGCTTAAAACCATTTAAGGATTATTATTTTTTTTTTAGATAATCCATATCCATTGTTCCAATAAAGTTATGTATGTATATAATGTGATCCAAAGCAGTAGTAGGTTCCACTTACCTTCACTATCGGTTTGGAACTGGGAATGCATATGTGTGCGTATTTGCTTCACTCACGCGCAGTGCTTCTGCGCATGCACAGAGCATCCATGATGACATCCGGGCAGGTGGCGGAGCCTCCTGAATCCGCCACTACTAGTTCACCCAGACCAGGGCGAACTGGTCGAAACCCACCAATAGTATAATTCAATGGTGAAATTACAAGACATTTCGCATGAACCAAATATTGTGATCCTTTTCCAGTTATGGTAGGAACCTTTCTATAATAATGTAAGAATTGTTCATTCAAAACAGCCTTTTATTAAAATGATAAATATATAATCCATATTAATATAGACTGTTCAGTCTCGGTGCTTAATGGAGCATGCCCTAAAATATCATTTTGCTAGTTTGGATGCCAAGAATCAAATTAAATGCCTCTTTAAATCTTTGGCTGTAAATGAAACGTGGTTACCATTGAGTCTCTGGAGACAGGTTTTTGTGTTCTGTCATGGCTCAGAATCCTATAAAAAGTCTAGATCTTTCCAAGTATAAATTCTTCTTATATGGAAGATCATAGAAAAAAAAGTTCTGGGTTTTTTGTGTGATGTTGTCAATGTTTTTTAAAGACAAGGGAAGATAAAAAATTTTTGTAGAAGTAATAGTTACATAACAAGTAAAATCTGCAACAAATTATTATTATTTTTACCTGCTGAGAGGACTCCAGGCAGGATCCGTGATGTATTTTCTTTGTGATTGAAATTAACAACTCTTTCTTATACCTCTGAGATTTAGCATGAGATGCAACATTCCACTATATGATTTAGGAGGATCACATTGTATGGAGATATAACTCTTGTTATTTCAATATCTGATTTGAAGTTTTCACTGAGAAGCTTTGTTTTTTTAAAAAAAAAAAGCTTTCTCACAATGTACCATATTAACAGAAACGGTTTTTGAACATCATTGTTTCCTTCAAAATGGTAGAAAGAAAATAATGCTTATTATTTAGCCATGAAACGTTTAAAAATAAGCACTGATGAACCAACTCCAGAGCAAATTGTTTTCATACAGAGTTTAATCTCTGAAGTATTTCAAGGGGAATGCAAACCTCAGTGTAAATAGTACAAGCTGGTAGAATAGTTTATAGTATCTATAATGTGCTTTTAATTCATTGTGTTCATCCCAATATTGTATATTAAGCTAGGAGAGTGACACATTGCAATATAGGGGACGCTTGCTCTTACTACAGGGTGAATAGCCATGCTAATAGAACACTTTGCTGCCAACACTGCACTAGTGCAACACTAGTATCAGTTTATATTAGAGATGAGACAGAGTGCTCAAATTCGTCCTTCAGATAAATTGATTTAAATCTCTTAACATTTTTCAAGGACAACTTAAGAATTCAGTTGAAAACCTAATAAATTTGTTTAGAAATTTAAGTCTTTGAACTTAATTATTTTGAACTTTCAATGTCATATATGCAATAAAAAGGTAAAGTTTTTTTCCCTGTCTAGCACTATCCAACTCTAGTAAGTGGTATTTATCTTCGTTTCTTAGTCGAGGGAGGCAGCATTGTCTGAAGACCCTTTCCATAGTCATGTGGCCAGCATGGCTATATGCCAAAAGCACACAGAACACTGTTCCCTTCCCACCAAAGTGGTACCTGTTTATCTACTCACATTTGCATGCTCTCGAACTGCTCGATGAGCAGGAGTTGGGGCACGTAATGGGAACTCACCCCATCATGTGGCGCTTGGGTCTTGAACCTGAGTTGTCAGTTTTCCAGCTGACAAAATTCAGCGTCTTTAAGAGCTGAGCCATCACACCCCCATATTAAAATGTTAGCTTTTAGTTTACTTTATTGTCATTGCCCCTCATACAACAAAATTAAATATATGCAGTAAGATATGTTAAATTTGATAGTTTTGTTTTTAATAATTTTTTCCGCCATAATTAGAAAACACTTTTATGCTGGGAATATTAATATAACATTTTTTTTGTGGAGTCCCTTTGCAATGTGTAATATTAAATCACAACTATGTCCATATGTCAGAGTTATTTGCAAGAAAACTACCTCATAGAAACATAATAAATTATTACAGAGAAACAGACTTTTGTACTCACTGGGGAGCACCAGTTGCCAAACTGCACTCAATGTAGCAATTAATGTCCTCCATATCAAATCTTCATTAAGTAAGCTATGTTTTGCTTAGAAACTGATTTTTATTCCATCAGTTGGAAATTACTTTTTCTCAGTGGATTTGTATAGCCAGAAGCTTCACTAACTTCAGGAGGAAAAGTTGCAATAAAATTCCTCCAGTTTTTCAGGAAGACTATAAATCAGTTTTTACATCTCAGGAATATAATTTTTACTTTTTTATCCTATTTTCCTTTAGTCTATTGAGACAAGGTTCCTAGATAGTGAAAGAGATAAAGAATTTTAACCAATGCCACAATATGTTAGAGTTATACTTCTTTTCTCATACAGATAAACTTTGTTGCAGTTAAATTTTACATATGTGGTGCTACAATTTTTGATACTACAATTACAATTGCATTTCCTAGTTATGCATTTACTGTATAAGACACACTTCCCCCCCCCCTAAAAGAAGGCGAAAAATTGGGTGCGTCTTATACGTATAAGAATGTAGCCCCTCCTACCCTTCGGCCCCACCCTTTGGCTTCCGTGCGTTCTCAAATGGAAAGCCTCTCAAACAGCCTCCAAAAGGTCCATTTGCAAAGAAGTTTCTCTTTGCAAAGGCAGCCTCTCAAATGGAGCTTTTGGAGGCTGCAAAGTCAGCTTTCAGAGGGTGAAAAAGCAAGGCACAGAGGCCAAAATGGCAACCTGGAATAGCTGCTGCCTTGTTGGACCGGTTCTGCGCTTTCCTGCTGTATCCACTGGAGTGCCCTGCAATGATCAGCTGCATTTTTGAAGCTGCTTATTTGCCCCAACGAGGCATGTGCATGCTCACAACCAATGAACCTGTTATTAAAGTTCACCTCTGGGAACAGCTGATTGGGAGTATTCCGGGAGCTATCCACCATCAATCAGCTGCTTGGGCTGAAACAGGCTAATGTGCTGAAGCTGACCAGGCTGTTTGCTAAGGACTCTAGTCAGATGAATACCGATGGATGCTGGTAGGCAGAGGCAGAATTTTTTTTTCTCATTTTCCTCCCCCCAAAACTAAGGTGCGTCTTATACTCTGGAGCGTCTTATACTCCCAAAAAATATGGTATATTTTTCTTCGATAATATTTTACCTATTGGCAAAATATTTCCAGTATCTGTTTACTTTCATTATTTATACAGTGAGTAAATTTGCTATTAAAACAGTTATTTTATGGAATGTAGTCTTATCATCTTGGGAACCTTGACTTATCTAGAATTATTGAGATATCATTATTGATTCCAGTATCTTCATGTCATTACAGATCTTGTAGATGCATGATTGCCTACAGGAAATTCTGCCTATGGTAAACCAAGCCTGTCCAGAGCTCATAAATAGCTACTTTACTTTTGGCTCATGCTTCATTTTTCAAGTGGTCCCCTGGCTGCTATAATCTTGATAATTTTTCCTCTTCCTGGAGAAAAACCTCAGAGTGATTTATGCTAGTGTGGCATATCAAATATAGCTCTTCTAGCAATAGCTAGAGCCATGATCTGGCATGGGTGTTTGATAGAGCAGTGCAAATTACCTGTTTGGTATTAATTGCCCAACACACCAAAGGATCATTTCTTTAGCCCACTTCACTGCCTCGCTCTCTGATTTTACATGGCTGGTATAAATAATAAAGTACACCTTTTTCAAAGGCCCATGTGACCTGGAGGAAACTGAAATTCTAGCTCGCATATTTCTTAGCTGTCTTTTCTATAGCAACTTATGCCTTCCCCTTATAAGTACACTTATTAATAGTAGGCCTACTTGTTCTAAGGGTGACCTCATTTGCTTCTTCTTATTGAATAAGAACCCTAACATCTCTTGGAGAATTGCAAAGTATACATTGGATGGGAAGCTTAGCCTTGTGCCTATTCCCTGGGCTGCCAATACATACTTCACTCCCTACTACTTTATCCTGCACCTCTTATCTATATTAGTAGACTGGGGGACAGCACATATATGTCTGGATGGGGGCACTGGGTGATCTGGGAGCAAATGCTGTTAGCACTGCCTGCAACATTTTTGTCATATCTGCAACCTATCACTTGAACTATTTTTGGACAAGGTTTAGTTATATTCAACAAATAAACACATCTAGAGTTTTTCTTTTATTCTTGCTGCTTTTCCCTGTATATGGGATTCTAATGGCATTTCTCTAATCATCAGAACCAAAGACAGCATCTCATGCCTGTTAAATAACTTGCACAACCATTGTATAAATAAGCCACACTCGTCTTTCATTAATTCATGTGCTTCAGCCATTTATTTATTACTTTATGCAAAAGGATTAATAGACAAGCTTAAGCTGTGGATTCAGAACAAGGGCAAAATAATTTCAGCTTTCCAGGAGATTCCAGAGTAGACGTTAAACTAACGGTTCTAGAAAATTGGGACTTTATTTATTAATTTATTTATTTGATCACATTTCTATACCGCCCTTCTCCTTTGCAGGACTCAGGGCGGTTTCCAGTTAAAATTTAAAAGACACAAAATACAAAAGATAAAAACAA
>JANHFK010003295.1:4356-14561 GCA_036250565.1 Sibynophis collaris | reverse complement strand
GCAGTATCCTTCCCTTGCCACGCCCACCAAGCCACGCCCACAGAACCGGTAGTAAAAAAAATTAGATTTCACCACTGCCTGTAGACATCTCTGTTCAGCTGATCTCCCCAAATCTATCTCATTATCTTAATAATTAGATTTTCCCTATGTTTTAATATATATGCAGATTTAGTATAAAAAAAACTACTTTAGATCAAACTCAGCAACTCCTTTCCGTGTAGTCTGCTTGGCCACAGTATGGAAATGATTTGCTTTCTTCCAGGATGGCTTTTCAACTTCCAAATCTATCTTACAGCTCTGAGATTTCCAGAGCTGGCTTCTGCTTCCCATCCAAGTATTAATCATATCCAAACCTGCTTAGCTTTCAAGGCCAACAAAGATACTGATGTATTGCCTCTGAATTTTAATTTCAGATGGACTTATTAAAGAATAGAACTGCTAATACTGATCAGAAAATCAGTATTAGCAGTACTGAACCCACCTATTGCAATAAAGAATCAAAACTTTGGAGAAATTAATAACACCATGTCCTGAATATATCAATAAGTGGCAGTTTTAAAAAGAATCAATGGTAGCGCTTTTGTGTGAGGAGCATGTACTAGGTTATATTATAAAAGAAGATCAAATCATTTGTAGTCTGGGAAGAAATCTTACTCAACTAAAAGCAAATGTATGAATTCATTCCAGATACTGATTTTATAGCCATTGTCTATAGCAACCGTGTCCATAACATTCTAACTCTCAAGAGGACAACCCTCTGGTACATCTGTCAAACTGCAGGAAACATCTGGGAAATAGCTGAACAAAAGTAACAAATTTAAAACTTTTCCTCCACAGTCACAAAATCTAAACTATAATTTTAAAAGAAATTACTTAGCGAAGGCCCTGTGCTTATAGGACAGGGGTGGGCAATTAATTTTCCCAAGGGGTCATTTGAGAAACTGGGACTGTTGTGTAGGGCTGAACCCATTACTGTGAAGGTGCGTAGGAACACACACACATGCCAAAGTTGAAAAAAAAATAGCAGTCAACTTCAAAATAAAAGCAATGCAGTTGTATTGTATGCATTTACATTTGATTTCTAATTTCCAATTAACCTCATGCAGGCCAGACAGGGACAGCCAGAGGGCCAGATGTGGCCCCAGGGCTGTAAAATGCCTAGGTCTCACATAGAATCATAAGCACTAGATCCACTAAAATAAAAGGAGCATGTATGAACTCTACTGGATTTAGTCTTGTTTGCTTAATTCTGTAGGATGGGAGACTGCTTAGATACAGTTTATAGAAGAATAGCATTCATTCAGAAATAGAACACTTTTCTACACAACATTTTATATTTTAAGCTGACTTAAATAAAATTAATATTGCTACTATTCTGATAACATTATGCACTGTGTTATTTAACACAATGACACTTCATTAAGAAAATAATAAAGTAATGTCTGAAATGTTATGTCCAGCTTCTTGCACTGTCAACATAAATTGTTTTAAAATTAAGAAGAATGGATACCTAGGATTCTAATATCCAAGTTCTTCTGAAAGGTATTTGTGGCCCATCTGGGCTCTGTTGATTTCATAGCTGATTTCTCTGGCTCCCGAGCTTTGAAGTCTGTCCAAGTGAGCTGCACCACTGGTCAAAAGAGACACCTTTCTTGGGAGGGCCACTTGTGGCACATGAGGCCTCCCTGAGCTCTATTTTCGCTGGCAAAGGTCTGCAGGAAGCCGTCGCGGCCAATAATGGAGCCTCAATGAGTGACGTACAGCTGGCCACGGCCATACTCACACACACACTGGCCCCCTAAGGTCAAACACAATCCTGATGCAGCCCTCAATCAAAATTGAGTTTGACACCCCTGTTCTAGAAGCCAAAAGAATAGGCCAGTGATGGCGAACCTATGGCACGGGTGCCGCAGGTGGCACTCAGAGCCATATTGGTGGGCACACGAGCGTTGCCCCAGCTAAGCTGCAGCGCACATGGCTTTGCCAGTCTGTTGATTTTTGGACCTTCTGGGCCGACCAAAAGTTGGGAAAAAGGCTGTTTCCGGCCTCCTGGAGGGTGAGGATGGCCGTTTTTGCCCTCCCCAGGCTCCTAGAAAGCCTCTGGAGCCAGGGGAGAGTGAAAAACAGGCCTAACGGGCACACCTTGCCATCGTGTGCCAAAAGCAGAAGGAGTGGGGGGTGGGTGTCTCGCATGTATGCGCGGGGGCATGGAGCATTGAATTATGGGTGTGGGCATGTTCCAGCACGACGACCCCATGCTCCCCCTGCTTTTGGCACACGATGGCAAAAAGGTTAACCATCACTGCCATAAGCCATTTATTTGAGTGGAATGAGGAATCTGTGGCCCTGCAAATATTACTGAATTAAAATGCCCAACATGCCATCAACTAACTGGGGCAGGAGGGAGTTGAAGTTCAGCAATTTCTGATGGGCCAGTGACTTTCCAGCCCATGTATATCTTACTCGGTAGGCTGCAGTATAGGCAAAATTTACTTCAACTTTCTCTAAAATTGGCAATGAAAAGGGCTTAGTTCAACTGGCAGCCTTTTTCTCAGTTTGCATCAGAAAATGAAATGGGAAGCAAATCCCTTTCATCAACTGTTCTCAGTTAAGCTCATCCTCTCCCTAAATTGCATGCAATCATAATTTTATGGCTTATAGGAGGAGCTTAGATGCCTGAGCTTGTGCTTTTCTGCCCTTCTCATTCTTTTTTTCTCCCTTTCATGTTATATTTTTTAGATCCTCTGGGCAGGAACTGTTTGGTTTAGGTTTTCTTTCTTTCCACTGACTGTGTAAACTTTTCAGTGGGCCTTGTAGGCTAAAGAATGGGGTATAGATACTTCACATATATAGATGAATTAAACATTCAATAGAATTAATACAAGTATATTACAAAGAATCTCCACAGTTTATTTCCTCAACAATTAGATCCATTTTTACAATCAGTTTACATGCCAAAAGCAGGAATAAACAAGCCTTTGCCTACTGGCTGAAAGACAAGAAAAGAGGGAATTCCAGTGCCTGAAGCAGACATCAAGATTGGTTCTTCATGCTCCCATCTAACAGTCCACTCAGAAGCTGGTTTTCTCCCTACCTTCTTTAGTAGGTAGGTGCTATTAAATAAGTTGTGCATTACTTGGAGGAGTCTCTCATTTACTGGCAATAGCTTTGTTACATCAGGAATGTTAAAAGATAGATCATGCCTTGCTAAACTGCAATTCAACATATCCACATTCATAACTAAGAAATATAAGTAATGCTCTACACACACACATACAAACTTATAACAATTGGGTCTGGAATTTCAGTCACTAAATGATGCAGTCATTAAGTCATCACACGACCAAAGCCAATTTTACAATCATGTTTATTGCAGTTGTTAAGTAAATCACCAGATTCATTAAGTGAATCACATGATGAAGTGAATCCAATTTCCCTCATTGACTTTGCTTATTGGAAACCAGCTGGGAAGGATGCACATCATGATCATGTGACTGCAAGATGCGGAAACTGCACACAAATTATGATCATGTGACCATATTGGATGTAACTTTGAGGACAGGTTGTTAAGTCACTTTTCCAGCATTATCATAATGTCAAACCATCATTAAACAAATGGTCATAAGTTGAAGACTACTTGTATTTGCTCTGTAAGTACGTACATATGATATGTATGTATGATATCTACTCCCAATTCTCTGCTCCAAACCCATGGTTTTTTAATTCATTTTAATTTATTGTAATTTAATCTGTTTGTATATTTATAATTGGATATTTGTATATTTTATTACATTCATAATCACCTTGAACCGTGAAATGAGTGGCAAATACATTTAATAATACTAAATGAAAGAACTTGTAGTAACAGCAGAAATGATAGACAAAAGGGCAAGAAAAATAAACAGTTGATCAGCACCAGGTAAAGAACTGAATGGATTTTGGTTGAAACATTTACCTGATCTATGCTCACTATTGCCAAGCAGTTTAACTATATACTGCAAGGAGGTGAAATTGTAGAGTGGCTAACATCTGACAAAATTTAATAATGAAAGATAGAGCAAAAGGAGCATTATTTGCTTACCAACAACTTTCAAATTGCTAATTGATGTGGTAGCCAATATTGTCCAAAAGCATCTACTTCAAAACAAGCTCTTTGCATCTGACCAGAAAGGCAACTGCCCAAAACAGCAGAAGAAGTAAAGATCAACTCAATTGACAAGATGATTCTGGAAACAGCAAGAAAACGAAGACCAACGTGAATGGATTGATTATAAAAACACCCAGACTTAACAACCGTCAATAAAAAAGACAAAAAGTCTGGGTAGTAGACATGCCATACATGGAGAAAGCAGAATGGATGAGAAAAAACTGGAGAAGATAACATCAAGAATGCAAAGATCTGCAAATAGAAATAGAAACTGTGGCAAAAGAAAGCAAAGGTAGTACCAATAGTAATAGGCACCTTTACCGCCATAAATATGAACCAGTTGAATTTTCTTCATGTGACCATGGCGATGCTACCATGGTCGTAAATGAGAAAAATGTTGTAAGTCACTTTTTCAGTGCCATTGTAACTTTGAAGATCACTATATGAACTGTTGTAAGTCGAGGACTACTTGTATATCACGTGCATAGATTTTTCCCAGGGGGGGCGAAGGGGGGGAGAGATAAGCTATTGTATGAGGTACCTCAAAGAAAGTCCTCTGATCTTCAAGATATATTTGCTATGCTATAAAAATCTAGAACTTCTTAAATGAAAAAGCAATAAAAAAACTATACAAAGAAGTAAAACTTAATATCTACCAGTATACAGAAATAATTATAAATATTTAATTAGGTACCAATGTTGTCTTAAGACTTTTTTCCTACCACTGAGTTAAAATGTTATTCACCCATCAAGAGATGGTGCTAAATGGTGCTGACATAATATTTGCCATTTTTATCCCAATCCTATCATATCCTGCCTCATTGTTTCTGGATCATTGTCCTGATCTATGAATATGACATTCATTACAGGCAAGATTATTGTTTTTCTCTTCCGGCTTCATTGCCACCCCCTTTACAGAGTCACCATCCAGTAGTTTAAACTTCCACCAATCAGAGCATTGCATAAGGATGGGGAAAATTTGCCTTCAAGACTCTGTTGGGATGTCTCTAGGCTATTTTGTCTGTCCCTCTCACATCTCATTTGAGCTCATCTCCTAAGAGAGAGTGGTGACATAAACATATTGTAAGACACCACAGCAAAGATAACTCAAACAGATAGTCCTTATACCCAACTGCAATTGGGACAGGATCTTCATTCATAAACAGTCATAAGTCGCATTTTACTATTTACGGAAATCATTAACCAAATCATCCAGTCATTAGTCCGAATCACAGTCTTAAATCTAAATCCATTCTCCCAAATGGGCATTTTTTTTCTGGAGAAGAGCATTTGAAATCATGGTCATGTGACTGCCGTATGCTGCAAATAGTCATAAATGCCAAGCACCTGAAATGGGGTTGGCACTACATTTTATGATGGCCAAGCTGGAAAGTCTACTTTCCAATGCCATCATAACTCTGAAACATCATTAAATCAGTGGTAAATCAAGAATAAGCACCTCCTTTATATTTCGTTCGGGAAAGAAATGATTGAAAGTGTCAAAAAACAAGGAAATTTAGACATAACCAATGAAAGTTATATAACAATAGCACTTAGACTTATATACCGCTTCATAGTGCTTTTACAGCCCTCTCTAAATGGTTTAGAGAGTCAGCATATTGCCCCCAACAATCTGGGTCCTCATTTTACCCACCTCAGAAGGATGGAAGGCTGAGTCAACCTTGAGCCGGTGAGATTTGAACTGCTGAAATGCAGCTAGCAGTCAGCTGAAGTAGCCTGCAGTATTGCACTCTAACCACTGCACCATCTCAGCTATATGTACAATTCAAATAACAAAACAAAAACTAAACCCACTTGGTATGTATCAGTTTAAGCCAGAAATTGGTTTGATTCTTTAGCTGTTTTAAGAATCAATCATATTGTATAAACACAGCAAACTACAGTTTGTTAATAGTGGTGTATGGTTTAGTGTTTTGTATGAACATAGGCATTGTATCCTCCAAAATATATTTTGTCTGGTCCCATTTCTTATGCCATGGCTATTTTTAAAAATGTTATAGACCTTTTATAGACTATAAACTAGCTAATTTTTAGTTAATTAATTAAATTGCAAGCATAGAGATAATTTGAACATATTTTGTATGGAATCTAATTGAATCCCAGTCTAAACTTCCAAGCCCAATACAGGAATACATAATTTAAAATGCAAGTTGTTGGGAGTAAAGTTACAGCATTTGTCTATTCAGAAGAGTGTAGATTAAATGAATGTATAACTTAATTAAATAGATTAAAATTAGCTAATGTAAAGTTACCTTTCATGGAATACAAAATTATAAATTATCAGTTTATACCCCTCATTATCTTATTTCAACAAACAGGAAGTTAAACCCAACAAAATATTTTTATTTGGTTTTTAATAGAATTAATCATTAATGTTAGGCTATCCCCTTCTTTCCCAATCTTCTGCACCTGTCACAGTGATTGGATTTTATAAATGAGTGGAATATAGGTGGGGAAAAGGGTCTAATATCCAAAATTTAAGAGAAACGTTAGCCAGGTATTTAAATTAAATTAAAATGAAATGAATTAATGTCTCGGTTCTGAAGGAATTTGCAAAATTGTTTCACTATTTTATTGAATTGAAGAAGAGAAAACGATACATTGTACATGAAAGTATCCATAGGGAAGAATATATTGATTTAACCCAGCTCTATTGCAAATTCTGCAAATTGAGAATTTAATCAGGATATGGTGGAAAATAAGAACAGCCAGGCCTCCAGTGTATTATTTTATGAAAGTATGAAAAATCATCTCATGGTGAGATGGGTGGCAAACAAATTTAATAAATAAAAATAAATAAAAATCATTAATAAAAAAACAGGTACAATACAAGGGTCATGGTATCTCTCTAGTAAGACTCAGATCTTTCGTTAAACTGGATTGTACAGCTCATGTTATATTAAAGATGGAAAGACTTTTGAAGTGATTTATCTTTGTCAGATTTTTTTTTACATCTCATAAACCTGGCATTTTCACAGAGATGTGTAGACTTCTTATCCACTATCTATATATATAAAATATACATTCAAAAACCAGACTGGAAAAAAAATCAATATTGAAAATGCAGTCTAGTAGAAAGATATATCCTATATATATTAAAGCTCTTCGCAGTGTGCTTTTGCAAAAGAAAATTTAAAAAATACTAGCCAGATTTTTTAAAATATAGTAACTAATGTTTCAAGAAGCATATCTTTTATCAGTCATGAATTTCATACAGGTCTCATTGAACATGGACATGGAAAATCACCTTAAATTTAAATATGTATTTAAATAATTAAACATTTAAATACCTAAAGAAACTTCATTACAAAATATAATTTCCATCATATATATAAAGAAACCCCTGTATTAAATATAAGTTTTCCAAATTTGTTTCAACAGCACCACACTGTGGAAACATACATATTTACAAGTTAAGTTACTTACGTTTCTGTTAAGATAATTACCAAGTCATAAAACAGATTACCATTCCATTCCATGAGAATCCAATTTCTATGGAAGAATAAAAGTGTATGATGATGTGCTTTTGTCATCAAGGTAACAAGATAATGAAATCTAACAACTTTAGATTTCAGAATAGAAATGTTTTTTCTCTGACTAAATTGTTTTTATGAACATCCTGATACTGTATTACAAAAGAAAGGATAAACTTCCCGATTATTAGATGCTACAGTAGATATTATTTAAAAGTTAAGTATTAAACTTACAAATATTTTAAGAAAAAGATCTGAACCTTTATTTAGGAAATCTGTCTTCCAACAACAGACTTGAAGGGTTTTTTTCACTTTGAATCATTCATTTTAAAAGATCAGTGGCTTTTAGAAGACACACAAAGGGCTTTTGGTGACAAAATCAGATTTGTGGATAAAACAAATTACTCTCAACTGATGGATCACTTGGAACATGGCTCTTACCTACTGAAAACCTGATGTAAGGATGTAAGTGTTAAAATTTGGTCATTTTAGGAACCTATCATTGCTGCTGCTTTTTTTTATCCAGGAAGAGGTTATCCTTCCCTAAAGGACTCTGACTAAAATAATTCCATCATTCCATTGCAATATTGCTCCTGGATAGATTATTTTACCTACAATCTTTACCCTGGCTTCCTAAAATAATTCAGTTAGTGAAAACATGGCTGAATTTGTGTGACAAATGGAGCCACAAGCCAAACAACTGTTTTTTACAATACTCTGTTGGGCAAAGCAACAAGTTAATTTATGGTCTAGTATGTCACATGAACCTTGAAAACGTAATTCAGGTAGCTAAGATTTGTTTTGCTATGGAAGAGTAATAGTGATGAGATTCAAATTTTTCCACTACCGCTTCTGTGGGCGTGGCTTGGTGGGATGGCACCTTGCTGTGACATTGAGTTGGCCATGCCCACTGTCACATGATCCCACCAAGCCACGCCCACAGAACCCGGGAGGGAAAAAAATTGAACTTATTTTCCTAGCCACCGAGTTTCTTTGGCAACTCCAGCAATTGCTTTTTTAATATATTTTTAAAATGCATTATGCATGTTCATCACAACCACGCAGTGGACATCCTACTTAGCTGAGTATTTAAAGCACCATGCCCCATTTGTTTTTAAGTTATATAAGTGCAGCTTGCTGTTTTCAATGAATTATAGATTTCATATCTCCAATGACTAAATTAACTAGAGACTGTGTCACAGCTTATTTGACAGCTAATCTTATGATGCCTCTTAACATGATCTCAACAGACAGCTGCAACTTAATATTGATAAATAGGTCCATTTGGCATATATGTTTTTGTCACTTACCCAAACTACCTCTAAAAATCAGACTAACTGTTATGTTCTGAGATGTACTCCTAAGAATGGTAAGATGCCAAATGCATTCAGCTCCCAACAGTCAAACGCTTTGTCTCATTTTACGTGGGAAGCTTCCGAAGATCCAAGGTAGAACTTCTTCTACCAAGGGCATAGTTACATCAGCACAGTACTTAAAAAGTACTGGTATGCTACTTCCAAATGGGAGCAGAATTAAAGAACTAAAAATGAACAACATAATGACTCATGTATTAGTCATGCAAAAGAATGGACAAAATCCAAATCCCTCTGAGTGATTTACTGCAGCATACCCATACAGCGTGTCTTGTGCCTGAATAAAATGTTATGTGCACAATATTCACGAAAGATGCTTCCTCCCTTGTGCAGTTAGCGTATTAACAGAAGAGATAGTTACTCTCCATGGTGTTATCACACAGTTTTTCATGAGCACCAATACATGGTGCAGGAAGACATCCCATGGCTCTCCTTTTAAGATCTTCAGTTGCTTGGGGACGAAGCATTCTTCTGGGGGTTTCTTCTTTCCCTCTTCTAACATCCTACATTAATGTATTTTGAGAACAAAATTGGTGGTTAAGTAAAACGGTGGGGAGAAACCCCAAACACTGAATTCTTCTTGGGATTACTAATTTTGTTGACGTTAATGAAAAATGTCACTCTGTAATCATTTGAAATATTTAGAGGATGGGACACCAAATGAGGTCATTATCATAGTCCCCGCTACAATTAAATTCAGATTAGTACCAACTCGTTGGAACTTTCTCTCTTTCAGAGCTCTGATAATCTTATGAGTCTACTTCCACAAGGGGAAGAAGTGTTGCACTACTTCAGAATCAACTCAGCACAATGCTGGCTGTGAACCAATTTATTTCCGATTGAGCAGTGATGTATTTAACACTGCGGCAAAAGTGAACTTTTGTTAACATTACTATAGCGCTGCAGAGTTTCTGGCCTACACCTTGCAGCTAGGCTCTTTTCCTGTTGGTATGAACTCTTCATTTGTGAGAATATTTTCCCCACTCTTCATTCTAGCTTCTGTTTATAATAATAATAATAATAATAATAAATTTTTATTTATATACCGCCCTTCTCCCTGTTGGGACCCAGGGTCCGATAAAAGTCTGATAAAAAACATAAAAATATACAAGATGTACAATTAAAACTCCCCTTAAAACACAATATATAAGTGACTTGATATTTAAAAAACTCCCTAGGGCAATCTAAAAA
>JANHFK010003293.1:65083-77470 GCA_036250565.1 Sibynophis collaris | reverse complement strand
AGGAAATATTCTCACATATGGACATGGACCAACTCTTAGGTCCTGAATGGGATCTTTACCTCATGACCATCATTGCTTTACTTTTGGGCACAGTAATAGCTTACAGGCAGAGGCAGCATCAAGGAGTCCCAAGGCCTGCGGGGCCACGACCAGCGGTACCGCCTCAAGAACCTGCTCCAGAACAGCAGCCACCCCAATAGTAGCAGCTGGAGGTTCAATGAAGTGAACTGGAATTTCTAGCTAGGACTCTTTTTGTGATCTTATGACAACAGATCAAATAGTTACATGCACACAAGATTCAAAAAAAGTATTGAATTGAGAAAGCAGTTTAGAATTATGCCTTTTTTTAGGGATATGCATCTTTTTTGAGATGGAGTGGAATGTTATTTCAGTGCCAATGGAATAACAAAATAGATTTTATGAAAAAGAAGTGTGCTACTTCATGCCTACTATATTTAGTTCATTCAGTGCCCTTTTCAACTGTCTTTTGATTGTGCAAAAAGAAATATATTATGAGGTTTAATATGAGAACATCAGATCTTGTGCTCTTTTAAGTAAACGGCTGTAGTCTTTTCCAAATATGTTTGTGATTGTGATAAACCAGACTTTATTTTATGGTTCTCCCAATTATTTTGAAACCAACATAAACCTCTGTGTGGTATCAGCCATGAGGGTCTGGATGCTTTAACTTAGAATGACTGGTTATAAACAGTCATGGGCTACTCTTTCTAGAGGTCAGGTTTAAAATACGAACTACACTTGTGCAATGACTATTTAAATAAGATGAAACCGTTTTTGTTTAGCATTCAGACTTGCTTGAATTATGCACACTCAAAAATCTTTCTGGTATATCTTTTCCCAAGTTTGTACAAGGCAGCTTGTTCAGTCTTCCTTTTTTTTATTGTTTCACCAGTATGACAAGATTATCCAAGCAATGGGCTGAAAAAATGACCAGTGTTACTCAACCTCTTTATTTCAGTGGTTTTTTTCTGAAGTATTTTCTCATTGGATATCATTGGTTTGCTTTTCAGTCCATCATAATATATTCTTATGATTCAGACTTATTTGGGGTTGAAGATTGTGCAATTAAGTGTTATTAATGTAACTGCTATCTACATATCTCTTTAAAATATGCACTCTGATCTTATGCTGCACATGGCTCTTGGAGAACTAGTCAGTGAATATGCATATGGTAGACTAACCTAACAGTGTTGTTTTATAACAACACCTTGCAATTATGAGCTATACCAACTATGCCAGATTTGGGTAGAATGCATGTGATTTTTAAACTTTTGCAAAATGGGAATAGAACGCATGGCTAGGATTGAAACATGGAAATTTTCAAAACAGTGAGATGAGTTATATGAGTTGCAGTAGAAAATCTAATCCCAAAATTTCCCTTGCAATGTCATGAAAATAACATTATTTTTGCTGTAATATTAATTTATGAAGATTTTAAGTACTCTACTAGGAAAACAACAAAAATTAGCTGAAGGCCCAATTTAAAAAAATACTTTTTGCTACTTTTGCAAACGTAGATGGTTCTAGTGCATCATTATATAATCTTGAGTACCCTAGAAAGAAATATAATGAAAGGCTGTTTTCTGGAAACATAAACCTCATTAAGTGCATTTAAGAAGTATGCAACTTCTGTATATAGCAGTAGGCTCCCTCGTGTAAGTTTAGAATACATGACAGGAACAACAGAAGTCTCCTTATAATGAAAGTGGAGAGAGAGAAATTGAGTTTGTATGAATCTAAAATACAAGGATATTTTTAACAGGATTGCTTATATCTACAGGAAGCTGTTTTAACAGCAAGGCATGTGTCTTAGCAGCAGTATTACTGAAGCAGGTAGTTGTATAGACAGAGCTTTCCTTCCACGTACACATTAGATAAAACTTTTCTTGCAATGAATACAAGATGTCAAAAAAAAAGGAAACTAATTAAAATCTATTTAGTTATTTGGGCTGCAGTTTTTAAAATAATTTGTAGAAAATGTAGCTATTTCAGAAGGAAAAAAAACCTTGCGTCGAGAAACTTTGCCTCTTCTCCAATAAAAGGTGCAAATGGGAAAATGTTCCAAGTCTTTAGTTTGAATAATGATATGCCCTTGTGTGTATTGTGTACAGACTCTTATGTGATGAACTCCAGAAACTTATATTAACATAAATAAAATCCAAATTATTATATTAAAACTATTTTTTTCTGAAATATAAGTAGTAATTTTTTCAAAATGATTAAAACGTTTCCAATGACTTTTCCCTTTGACATTACTTTTAATTACTATGATGAGCTATTATTTCTGCTCCTGAATTACAGGAATGTTATGATGGATTCTATATGCTTAAATTTCATTTAATGTAATATCCTGCATCTAGCACTTGAAAGAAAATAACAAAATTGCAACATTTTACACCCTTTTGACTTTTTGCTTTCAAAAGTCAGGATAAGCAATATTCATGCTACCTGTTTTTAGTGTTGCCTCATCTATATAAAAATATTGATTTAGGTTGTATGTGCTTTTGAAAAGCATCAAGCTAACTCAGGGATTTAAGAATTTGTAGATTTTCTAGGTTATCTGCCTAGACAATTGTATCTTTGATTATTTTGATCTATTCTAAATTGAACTTTTACCATTTATTTTTAATTAAAATGAACACTACCAGAATAGTACTTTAGTTCTGTTGATGCTAGGTAAGAAACTTTACTTTTTAAATTTTAATATGCAGTAGAGTTTAGTAAGCAACCCACTAATTTTCTGAAGGAGGGTGAATTAAATTTAATCTAAATAGGCTAGTTGACAGGAATCAAATTTCTGAATACAAATTGTTATAATTGAAAGGCATTCTTCTAAACTTACTGAAATTTAAAGGCTGTTACTATAAAAACAAAATGGCTATAGCAGGCCAAGTAGGATTAGAACATAAAGTTGGTTTATTGTAGACATTAAAGTTCTGTTTAAACTTAGAAATTTTTCTTACCCAACCTTTTTTTTTGAAAAAAAAATTATTTTACCAAATGTGGAAAATATTATCAGAAGAATGTTTTGGGGAATATAATTATATACTGTTTGAATATTATAGTTCAGATTGTTAGCTGCATTAACATGCTATGCATATGTATGGAAAATTTTATTCTGTGTAGACCAAACTGTTTTGAGGATTTAGTCAAGAGTATTTGAAATTATGGCAAACATTTTACCACATTGGTGAGGTTTTTAGGATCTGCATTCCTCCTCTGTAATATAAATGCATCTTAATCTAGAATCTGTAATGTGGCTGTACATGAGGATGAATATTGATCTTTGAGAATGTATTCTAGTGTATTAATTCTGTTCCTTAATAGTGGTAAGAAACCTGAGAGCAAGTTTTTCTGCATTTTAAGAAATCAAATGTACCGTACTCCGACTAAAGGTGTAGCCATCACTGTTAGATCCAATCGCTGAATGTAAGGTTTCAAGTAGGTGCAACCACTTGCACATACAACACTATTATAGTAAAACCATGTACCTCCACACCACAGATCCCTGGTGTAAATGATTCAATTGATATGAATGGAAAGCTCAGTGCGTCTGAACACAAGGCTTTAGTGCAAATTAATACTGATAGAAACATGCTGCAAGTCCTGGCTGTCTGAAGCTGGACTTGGGCCAAAATCCTCTGCTTGCTATTTGTAATGATCCCCACGTATCAGGCCCTTCCAGTCTTTTAATATTTTAAACACAGCACAATAAACTGATTTTTTTTTTCCAAAGAATTGGTATGATTTGAATGAATGCATTTGCAGAGAGGAAAAAAATCTCTGTGTCTGACTTGGATTGACATACATTGGCAAAAGGATAAGTCGCTAAGTGTGCATAAGGGGTTTTGTAAATTTTCTTTTGTATTTAAGATGATGCAGTATAAAGGCTGGAAAAGTGTAATATAGCTGTAAACAAAATCTGTTAATAGAGAAATGTACAGATTCATTTTGTATTATATCTTGTTAAATAAAGATGCCACTTTGGTGATTGGCCTGTAATGAATGCTGTAAGAGAACTTGTGTTGCCTTTTATTAAAGATATTTTTGATAAAACAGTGATTCATATTGTTAAACTTTACATTCCCACCTTTCAAATTCAATAATGATTTTTAATCCATTGTTTATTTTCTCATTGAGTTCTAAAATATACACGCCATCATGTATGCCTGCCAATGATGGTTCATAAGATAATTGCTATGAATTATGTATTTATGTACTTCATACCCAATGAATGTGTTGGAAGAATAAGTGAGTATTGTTCTTATATGCGTATCATTTGTAGTGATAGTTTGTATTGTCTGCAATATACATAATATACATTAATAAGCCTAGACAAAAGAAAGCAGTGTATGTCCATAAGAACAGTTTCCAGCATAAGAATGGGCAAAGAACAACCCACTGCCTTCTGGCAGCATATGTCTGGGCATTCACAATCCTTGGGGGTGTACGCTCTGTTTAGCAGTCACCATGGGAACGAAATTCTTTGTACAATACTAATCTCATTCCCTCTAAAGAACATAAGGATTTCTCTATAGTACAGTCTTCCTGATAACTTTAAACATCACTTCTCTACAAAGTTTTGTTATACTCAGAAGAGTTTACATTAAAAAAAAACCAGCAGGATTTGAGAAACAATGCAGATTTGTAACACCGGATTGAAATGAGCGAGTCATAATGTAATAAGGCCAGACCTCAATGCTTTCAGGCAAGCTGTTTTCTTTTGGCCTCTAATCTCCTGTTAGATATTTGTAAGAGCAACCACTCTAATGCATACTATAATGAAAGACTCGACGTGCTTAGGGAAATTGCCATGACAGTGCTGCTGTGACATTAAACAAGCCCCTAACCTGATTTTGGGGACAAATTTAAGTCAGATGCCTGTCACAATGAACAGCACCACCAGTCAATCACTGCATGAGGTAAAAATAGAAATTAGATCATTGTATGTCAATAGTTCTAAAGGTTCCCTAAAACGACCATTCCAATCTACTTCCAATTTATTTTGAAACATTTTTTTAAAAAAACATTTCAATATTAACATTACAATCCAGCACTTGTGTTACAAAATAGACAATATTAACTATTAAACTGAATATACCCTTAATAAATGTGTCATTGAAATAAGAGTGACAAAGCTGTTTATTTGGCATTGCTTAGCTTTTCTAGCATCTCCACTTTATTTTTGCTTTACATACAGAATAAACTAGATGTGAGTTATTTAGCTTCATTTTTGTTCTGTTTCCTGGTCTGACTTATTGTTAGTTTATATTCATGACATTTAGTAATTTTTGGAATTGCATTTTTAAAAGTGATTTGAGATCTACAATAGTTTAAAAGGAAATTGCAAGAGAGTATGGATATTTTGCATTTACTTTAAAAGAGAACTAGCTTAAACTTCCAATAAAATAGAGTAGAATATTTCTTCATTATGCTATATGTATATTTTAAATGAAGAATTAAGTTCATAATTTTTGCTTGAGGAAAAAAACACAAAATGGAAAATGATAAAATGAGTTAATGTTCATCAGAATGAAATATGGTAATACAATCTAATTCTATAACTCCATTCTTTTACTTTTTGTTCTGTTGAAGGGTATCTACTGAAGTTCATACAAATTGTTCAATCTACAAAAAACACTCCCAAAGCAATAGGAATGAGCTTGTACATTTGAGGGGAAATTGTTCAAATCCAGACGACTCCTACCCTCCAGCATGAACTACCCAAACAGATTATTGACTCACATTCGAGCTGTTTTTAGGCAGACAGAATCATTATGTAAACATGGAACAGGCACACTTCAATGTCAAGGCTGAGAAAAGAACTGTCAAAAGAGTCTATTGACTCAAAAGAGCAGGAGGGAAAGAAATATATAACTTGGTTTTTGCATTCTGCAGTAACTAAATATTGGGGTTGCACAGTTGAGTTTCTGAAAGAACAGAGACTGATAGCTGTGCCTGACCTATATTCTGACTGACTGATATTCAAATTTATGTTAACTACTTATAAAGTATTGTTATACAGAAAATATATATTTTCAACCCATGATTATTTATTTGTCTCTTTATTCAATATATATGGCTGCCCATCTCAATAAGTGTATCAAAGTTTAGGGGGGGGAGGGTTGAAGGATATAGACTAATCCTGTTGGCTTCATCATTGTTCTCCTTCATATTAGAGGAACAATACTAAATTCTGTTTCAGACTTTCATCGAATTCAGGTAATTGTTATTCTGAAATAGTATGTGAAATTGATAGATGACTTGATAAAGCCTGTTCAAATAAAAGGGAACTTTTCTTAACTGGAAGACAATGTCTTCAAATGAGTTACTACCTCACCTTAAAAGCACTAAATACATTGCTGTAGATGGTAGGTTTTTTTAATTAAAAATTGGGCAAGACTGTTTTAGAATACTTGATATTCCCTCCTCCATTTTTCCCCACAACCTGGTGAGGTGAGGTGAGAGAGAGTGAGTGACCCAAAGTCACTCAACTGGCTTTCATGCCTAAGGCAGGACTAGAACTCAGACTACTCGTTTCTAGACTTAACCACTAGACCAGACTGTTCTTCCTTGGCAGATACCATTTGTTGCTTTATGTAGACAATTTATATGGCAACCAATCTCATTGCAGTGGTGTATATGTATTACTTTATTCAATTTCTACAAAAGGTAAAATTAAAAAAAAATAAAAATAAGAAAAGTCCAACAAATGAAAAAAAAAGTAAGAAAAGAGTAATTTCAACTTTCTTCAATACAGTTACAAGATAAAATAGAAGCTTTTGCTTTAAAATTCAATAGCATACACTATTTATATA
Source organism: Sibynophis collaris (assembly GCA_036250565.1). NCBI lineage: Eukaryota > Metazoa > Chordata > Lepidosauria > Squamata > Sibynophiidae > Sibynophis > Sibynophis collaris. The sequence goes on along the minus strand of JANHFK010003293.1, from coordinate 70,631 downwards.
ATACACACTAGTGGTGAGTTTCTACCAGTTCTCCCTGGATTGGGCGAACCAGTAGTGGTGGAGACAAGAGGTTCCCCCACCCGCCCAGACATCATTACGGATGCTCTGGGCACGCGCACGCTCCCGGTTCCGAACCAGTAGTGAAGGTAAGTGGAACCTACCACTGATAACACACATGACCATTGCGATGCCACAATGTTCGTAAGCGTGAAAACTAATCATAATTCACTGTTTTTAGTAATGTAGTCACTAAACAATTGGTTGTAAGTCAAGGACTACCTGTAGTCAAAAGTAATAAGAGACATGCAAAAATAATTTACAATTTTTACTATGTACTATACTTGCCCTGGATTGCTACAGTTAAAACATATTCATTCTTTTGCTAGTCTAGTAAGACTAATTTCCACATTTCTCTTTTATCTGTGTAACAAATACACTGGACCTGATGTTTTCTGTAATTTACATAAAATTCCTAATCATATTGGTTGCTTTATCATCATTGGAACATAAGATTAATAAAATAGTGCATTTCAGTGACTGGATTTGCACATATAAGCCATAAATTATTGTTTACTCGCTACAGTGGCTAGTTTCATGCAATATACTGTGTCAAAATCAAACAAATTATATTGTGGCTTGGGGCAACATGTGAGAAAATAAATGTTAACACTCTGTTATTATAGAATGTCATAAAATCCATGCCAAAAGAAAACACATTGCTCTGAACATTGCTTTTGACCTAAGTGAGTGAAATCCAGGAAGACTATTGTAAAAAAAAAAAGTAAGGTCTTTTTTATCAATTTCTCCTTGAGATCAGTAAGTTTCCATTTCGCTTGGCCTCCGGAAAACGCAAAAAAAAATATCATTTTAAATTTATCTTTCAGAGCTATATTGATCGTTCAATTCCGCCTGCTGTCCATTTTGGAAGAGAGAGGCACGAACAACTGCTTAGTTGTGCTTAGCTTAGACGTGCTCTTTGGGATGCAACATTTGCAGCGTGCGGAAAAGATAGCTAACGCACGTTTAGAATGGTGGTACTAAATTATTACACATCTGTGTATCTGCGCGACGGATTAAAACCAGGGCATCCACGTTCCACTATTCCGGCAGCCCAAGGGAGGGAACACCCCGCCTCCCACACGTAACTTGCCACGCCCACAATCCTCTTCAGCCAATCCCAGCTCGCTTTCGCTCTCCTCCGGCCGGCTTAGGAGATGGCCCAATAGAGGAGCTCTGGCTCTTTTCTATTTAAAAAAAAAGAACAAGGGGGGGGGGAGGAGGAGAGAAGCGGAGCTGCTCTCCCACTTCCAAAGCTGTTGCTTAGCTTTCCTGCCGTTGTAGGGAGACTCGGTGTTACTTCAGTGTTAGTTTCCTCGGCGCGGTCCAATTTCTCCTCTTCCGTGCGTGGAGCGAGAGAGAGAGAGTCAAGCTGCAGGGAGTTCCGCAGGTAATCTTGTCTTTTCCCTCTCCGCCTTTCTACGAACCGAACGAGCAGGTGGTGGATCCCCGGCCAGTCGTAGTCAGAGTCCGCTACGGTTCCCTCCCCTTCAGATCTGCTCAGCGTCCCCTCTGCTCAGTTGTGGTGTAAGGGAGCTTCACCTTTGAGGAAAAATACGTCCACGGCCATGTTCCCTCTTCTGAATCCCTGAAATGGATCAAAGGGAACCCGAGCTTGCTTGGACGAATGCATCGCTCGGCGGCTGGCTGGAACAAAGACCAGATAATAGCCGCTTCATCACCCCTTCCCTTTCGGTAGCTTGGCTCGCTTTAGCTTAAGGCTGCGTGCAGCTGAAACAAGGGGTTATCGGAGTTAAGAGTGCGGCTTGTCTAGTCTCTCTCTCTCTCTCTCTCTCTCAAACCTCTGTTAAAATATCATTTAGGCGGCGGGCATGGGAAAGTCAGAGAGTGGACGCTTATCCTCCCCCCTGCCCTGTGCGAGGTTAGCACTTTTGTGTATAGCTTGGATGAGTGGGTGAGGAGTGAGTTGTGGTTAACTGGTGGCTTGAGGCATTGGTCATAGCCCGGTGATGTTACACCCGAATGTTCCTCTTGTACAATGTAATCGACTACCAGACTCCTGATGGAGGTTACTATTAAGAAAATGAGCATAGCCTTAACTGCATCCTGTTGCTTTGCATCCTGCCACGTTCAAGTCGTTCCTTCTTAGGATCCTTACCTGGGCAGTTCCAAAAAAAGAAAAATGCACCTGCTTAAAGGAGAAATAAATATGTTTCCATCATATCTCCCAGCCACCTGTCAAAGCCCTGCCAGAGGGGCTGCTCTACCAATCAAAACCCACTCTGCAGCTCTGGCAACCTTAATGGACATTTTCAAGGAAGCGTAAGACAGGAATGGGAGAGTTACAACTGAAGGGGGATGTTCCTTGGATTCCCTCCCTGTAAGAGGTTGTGACTGAGAATGATTTCACAAATTAAAGCCTCTTCTAAAAGAATGCACTCATAATAACCCCGGGGAGAGGGTGGAGATGAAGCTTTCCACAGATGCAAATTCACAATATGTCTTGCTTGCTATTCTCCTGCTTTGAATGCATCAATTACTCTTATGCTTAATGAACCCAGATGAATCTGCTTGTATATTAATATTTTAGATGGCATTCTCAAGGATAGAAAACTGAAAAGACAATTTATAACTTGTCTTGGTTTGTTTTATGGAATTTAGTAATGGACTTATGGGGGGAAAAGCAGTGTAGTAAAAATAGAATGCAGTATTTGTGGGAGTGGTAAAACTATTGTTTTCTAGATTAATGTAGGAGTGTTATTTAGCACAAAAAGGGAGGGTATTTTAGATTTCTCTATCTGAAGCAAAGCAATAAACCCAACTCTGGACCCCAATAAGCCCAACTCTGGACCCCTGGACCCCAAATCAAGATGCATAGATTCTGAAACCAGTCTTGACATTCTGTCATTGGGGCAGAAAAATCTATCTGCAATTCTCCCTCTCCCTGCTATTAACAATATGATATCAACATTGAGGCATCAAATAATTAACAAAATGCTATTCAGTCATATCATCTAAAATGAGCAACCTCTTACCTAATGGTAATGCCAGCCAGGACCCTCAGTTTTTATTAATGGGGGAAGGGACCTAATGTCACTGGGAAGGATGAGTGGTTATGTGTACCTTAGGTGTCAAAACAACTTGGAACGCTCTTCACCTTAAACTTTTATTATACGTGTGCACACATATCCCTTTCTTAAAAAGTAAAATCCCCCCCCCCCCCCGATTTTAGAAAATTAGAATCCGTTCTAAAAGAAAGAAGGGTCAAATATCATGTTTTATCATTTGAAGAGTTCTGCCTTTTTGATGAGGGGAAAAACTTCGAAGCATTAATATTGTATTGTCCTTGCTGTAGTGAATGCCTCAGCTTATGTTAAGGCATGGAAAGATCAAGAGGGCTTTGAACAGTCAGTGTTGCCAATTCATGTTTGCAAGTTATTTCCTGAGGAGTAAACCCAGTTGGGTTTGGTTGAATTAACATGTCACACTAATCCTAGACTTTGTAATTTTATTTCAGCGGTGAACAATATTTAGAGGTCAGAAACTGATTTCAGAAATGGGTGGGGGGCGCTAATGGGCTAATGGCTACTGCAAATGGGGCAATTATAGAAAGCCAATACAGCATGTTACATATATAGCATTTTGTTTCTTTCCCACCTTTTGGGGATGGGTGATATTTATGAGATTAGGTTTTAAAATTGTATTTTAGGTTTTATTGTCTTTTTCATGTAAATGCAGTGGGAAACTGTTCTAATACATTTGTGCAATTGTACCACTGAAATTTAGTACTAAGATGAAAGAGGATTCCACTGGCTGCATGTAGCCTCAGGTTGCCTGATCCTTTTCTGTGAGATAGGCTGAAATCTGAGGATCTGGATAAGCAAAGGCGTAAGAAACCATAATACAAGATAGCTGGAAGGAATGCAGGCGCTAGTGAACTTGGCATCAGAAAACCCAGTAGAAAGATAAATGAGTAAAGAGAAAATACAGTAGAGAAATAGAGAAGATGAAAGCGAGAACTTGAGAAACAGTCTCAACAAAAAAGAATCAAATTAAAAGTCAAAATTGAATATCACTGTTAGTAACAGAGCTCATACCAATAGATATACTGTTCCCTTTAGGGTTATTATACAATCATGTGAAAAAGTAAGTACAGACCATGTAATTATTTTTACAAAATGGACATGCCAATGTTTTATCTTTTTTAAAACAGTACATAAAGATAAGTCATTTAACCGAACAAAAAAAAGCCTATGAAAATTGACTTTGCAATTATTTATTTTTTTTAAAAAAGATAGGCCATTTCTTTCTGCAGAAAAAAAAATCCTTGATTCCAATAGCTAATATTGCCCTCTTTGAAAAAAACAATCTCAAGTAGGCATGTCCACTTTCTCTGACATTGACCAGGAAGAAGTTTTTTTTCATGTAGATTTTTTTTTCCAGCTGGACAATGTTTGAGGCATTTCTTGCACACAGAGCCCATTTCAAATCACCCAATAGCATCTCGGTGGGGTTTAGATCTGGGCTTTGAACTGGAAACTCCAGAACCATCCATTTCCTTTCCCAAAAGTGCTTTTTCAAGAGGCGACTGGACTTTCTGGGGTTTTTTTGAAGAAGCTTCTTCAGCTCTGACTGGATGGTGGGGAATGGAAGGGCATTGGTAAGGCAGTAAGCTTTGGTAAGTAATTAAGTAAGTAAGGCAGTAATTGGTAAGCTTCTTGGATGAGAAACAAAATGTCTTCAAAGAAAAACCAGAAAGTCCAGTTGTCCCTTGAAAAAGTGCCTTTGGGACAACCATAACCTGGATGATTGAGAATCTCCACAGAAATCCATTTTAGGTACTTCTTGACATACAACTGTAATGGAGTCTGACAATTAAGGTCATAAGTCATAATAGTTGTTATGTGGTTCACCAATGAGGCCAACCTAATTTTACAACCTTTTTTTGTGTTTTGGACATTAAGTAAATTTGGCAATTGTAAAGTGAGCATGGAAGTCTTAAAGCAAATGCCATACCGATTAAACAAGTGCCATACTTGATAAGTGAATCCACTGTTCGCTATGGGTGTTGTTGCTGGAACTAAAAGAAAACACTGATTTTCAACAAAAATGTTATAAATCACAGTCACATAATGCTGTAAGTGGCAATAAATGTGGGCTGGTTGCTGGGCATTCAAAATGCATTCACGTGATTGCAGGGGGTGGAGGCAGCCATTGGAATTTTCAAACTGGTTCCTAGCTATCTTTTGGAGGTTCCAGTCATATATCATGATTTCTCATATAATAAATTTCAATGACTCTTTTTAAAAAATCATTTGTGTCCATATTGATTTTTGCCCTTGAATATTTAAATTCCATAATTTAAAATGTAAAAAAATATGAAGTAAAATATATTCCCAATTAAAAAATAAAGAAGCATAACCTCCCATCATTATATGATAATCTAATTTATAAACAGAGCCTTGGTAGTACAGTGGTCTAAACACCCTGTTATTAACACCAGATGCCTGCAATTACTGCAGGTTCGAAT
>JANHFK010003293.1:48705-62970 GCA_036250565.1 Sibynophis collaris | reverse complement strand
ATTATTTATCAGTTCTTATTTTATGGCTTTTACTGTTTTTAATTATGTCTGTTCACCGCCCTGAGTCCCGGAAGGGAAAAGGGCAGTATATAAATTCAATAAATTCAATTGAATTGATATCATTCAAAAGGGACAATTAAAATAAATTAAGAAGGAAATAAAAAGACCAGAACATATTATTTCCAGTAGCCAAGACTCAGATAAGCAAAAATTAACACCAGACAATCAAGCAGAAAATAATAAAGGAACTACCTCAGAGAAAACTACACCCCCACCAATACTGGCATGTCTGGTGTCTATATATAAACTGGGAGAAAACTCCACACTCACTAGCTCTGACAATGTTTCCTAGTTGGGTACACATCTGCAAACATACAACCCAACTGATAGAACAAAAAGCACTCCACAGATTAGACTCTGTTATCAAGATTTTAAGAACTTCAACTAAGTTGTCCATGAATCTAGTGGAATTCTATGGAGAGGTCCCCCTTCACATGTTTTATTTGGCTTTCCCTCTATAGCACAGGGATATTGTGGTAGAACTTTGAACTTTAGTGATAGGTAAGAATCAGAATGTCAGTAACATACTGTGCCATCTCCAAAAGAAACTGTGTTCCATTTAGTGGCAGCTGATTTAGTGCCATAGGAATTGCTGAGCTACAGAGCAATTCATGGTGATTCGCTCTAGGGATTTGTAGAAGGTAGAGTCAAAGCTCAAAGTAAGCAGAATTAAGGTAGAGCAGAAAGCTTTGAGTAGAAACTTGTAATTTTTTTTCTTTTTTTACAAACCTGAATTTACCTAAGCAGGAAAAATCTAAGGAAAATAAACTGGGAAATAATAGCATCTTAAATGTGACAAAATGATATTCTACTTGGCAAAGATAGATTTGATTGATTGTATGCCATCAAGTTGCTACTGACTCTTAACAACCGCATAGTAGTCTACAAAGTAAAATAAAACCACATTATTTCTAGGGAATTAACAAATACAATCTGAGTTGTATAACAAAGGAATGTGGGTTAATGACTTAAATGCCCACAATAGTCTAAATGCATTGATAGTAGTTGGTAGTTTCTGCAGATATATAGTACATATGGCCTTTTATTTAGAATTCCTCAGCCAAGAGTGGATATTCTAAGAAATGAAAACTGCATATCTGGAGTGTGTCATGCTTAAGGAAGGTTTTTCTGAAGCAGCATGGAGAATTAAAATAGAATTTCCCTAGAGGTCCCAGGAATACACAAGGATATTACATATTGAGAGGAAAAAGGAGAGAACAATTTCAGCTCAGACAGCAAAATGTCATTTGAGAGATAAAGGAAAATATTACTGTGACAATATTTATGTTTAGATTTTTGTGAGTCCTTGGAGGAAGACTAATTTGAAGGGTTATCATTTAAAAACAAATATTTTAAAGGCAAGTTATTTGCCACCAGATTCTTGAGCTAGAATTAAAAGAATCTTGTTCCTGTATTATAATTTTTTCATTGTGTAAATGAATTAATAAGACTTATTTAGGCATTGAAAAGGTAAATAGTGCAATTCAAATTCTACTTTTACCCATCCATGCCTGTAGTTCTCTCTTAGCCTAAATAAGTAATGAGTTCAAAAATTATGAACTAACTTGCTAAATTGTACAATTTTAGATTCATTTCAAGTAATTATCAATTTTTTTCTGTTTTGTGAGAGTGATGTACCATTGACGGTAAAAGGAGAGACTTAAACATGAAGGAAAGCAAGGCTTATAGTAGCAATGCTATTTTCCTGTCATCTTTTTGAGAGTTTTTTTCCTGGATACTTAAAAAAGAAAAAAGGAAGGAAGTTCTCTCATTTGCTTCCTCTGTGAACCTCTAGATAAAATGTATTTTGTGTGTAGAACTGTAGATGTCCTGCCTCGTCTTTCTTTCAGGATAATCTCATTGCTGCTTGGAAAAATTAATGCTGTACTTCAAAATTATTCAAAATATACTTAGCCAGAAATTTAAATATGCAGTAAGCTAAAAGAACAGTTTGAACCAGTCAGGTGGGGAAACAAAACAGCAAAATATTGAAGTCCATAGATCCCACCCTATCTCAGGGGCAAAATCAAAAACATAACACTGCTGTGACCTTAAATGTCTTGAATAGAGATCTGCATAGCCAGTTTACTTATTTAAAGTAGCACTATTGCTTGGGACTGAGACCTTTTTTTACATTTAAGTTTTAAGTAGTGTACACTATAACTTTAATGAGACAAAAAGAAAGAATGGGAGTGATTTTACTTAAATGTCACGGTTGTGAAGGAAACTTGTCAGCTAACTTTCTTGCCAAGAACAGGGTAGCTGTATAAAGATAAAGAAACTACTTTCAGTGGAATGGCTTAAAATCAGAAGTGTCCAAGTTCCTGCTTAGAATGTTCTAAATTGGTTTGTTGTCTGTGTGTGTGTGTGTGTGTGTGTGTTAATGAGAAGGAAAGGTTTCTATCTTTGTAAGGACTATGCAGCGATCCCCATCTCAGGGACAAAATCAAAATGGAGCACATACCATCTACAATACAAACTTTATTTTTTTTTAATGAAAATCCTGCAATCATACTGTTTATTTATAGAATGGCTTCTGCTTGCCTAAAAATGTTGCAGACTTTAAAAAAAAAACCGTACAGTAGTTTTCTAACTTTGAGGGGAAAAGAGAGTACAGTGATAGAATGTATTTAAACTTGGTAATTGTGAAGAAAACCTGTCAGTTTCCCTGACAAGAAGAACAAAGAAGCTGCATAAATTAGCACAGTCATAGAAAAACCATTCCCAGCATTGTTTGTTTTTTTGCAGCATCTCATTCAAGTATTTTTCTCAACCCCCCTTTGAAAATGTTAAAATTGTGTGTGGATTCTGATGGAATTGTTTGTGCATTTGATATAAGGCCACCCAGCTGGGTTTGTGCCTAAGATTCTAGCCAATAGTGGGTTCCTACTGGTTCTGTCTGGTTCTTATAACTGGTAGTAAATGCTGCGGGAGGCTTTGCCCACCTGCCTGGACGTCATCACGGATGCTCTGCGCATGCACAGAAATACTGTGCAAAAGTGAAACAAGTGCGCACTTGCGCGCCCTCCCATTGCAAACCGGTAGCGAAGGTAAGTAAAACCCATCCCTGCTTCTAGCCCAGTGCCTTAACCACTACACCAAATGTGCTCTCATGAAAAATATACAGGTAGTCCTTAATGTACGACCACAAGCCCAAATTTGCCCCATTTTACGACCTTTCTTACCACAATTGTTAAGTAAATCACTGCATTTGTTAAGTTAGTAAAACAGTTACTCAGTAAATCTGGCTTCCCCTTTGACTTTGCTTGTCAGAAAGTTATCAAAGGTGATCACATGACCGTGGCACATAGAAACGGTCATAAGTATGAACCAGTCGCCTAGCATCTGAATTTTGATCACATGATCATGGGGATGCTACAAAGGTTGTAAGTGTGAAAAATGGTTATAAGTCACTTTTTTCAGTGCCGTTGTAACTTTGAACAGTCACTAAATGAACTGTTGTAAGTCAAGAACTACCTGTATTGTGAGCCACATTTTCTTAAATTTTGGATAGAACAATGTTTTCAAATATGCATTATTTTATTGATATTTTGTAATCTCTACAGTCTTAAATTCTTTATACTTCTGGTTTGTAAATTTAATACATCCCTAAGTATGTTTGTGGACAAAGAGATTGCAAAGTCTGGTATTTGTAGAGGTTTAACAATAAACACATCATGTCTTTCTTAACTTTTTCCTATCTTCTTCACTTTTTCTGCTCTCTTGAATTTCTCAATCAACCTCCAGGAGGCACTGCTATTCTAGCGGTTAAGGGATTCCAGGTTTCCAACTTCACCATAGAGTTTTTGGGTGATTTTGAGTCAAACTGACCCATGCTCTCTATCCTACCTTACAGAATTTTATTTGGAGATGAAATGAGATAAAAATCCCTTTAGTGTTATTTTAACTCCCAAAGAACAGTAAGACAATTAATAACATATATAAAAATAAATGACATTTGACTCTAGTTACCAACTACTGGTTTTTTTTAACTGGAGAAGAGTATAAAGGCATCTCAAGACAATCCACTAGTCTGGCATAATTCTTCTTCCAAGATGGAGAAATAATAACAAGATATTTGACCTTGTTTACAAGACTAACTTCAATAATAATCCAAGTTATTTTGCTGCTTGAGGCAGAGGTTGATCAAATTATTTTAGCATCTGTGCTTCACCAGAGTCTTTTCCTGTTTTTGGCAGTAGCATGTAATGGTAAAAATAATTATTTGGTGCTACTTCATAACATCTATAATCTGGAGCCTGAAGCAGCTGTATTATGGTAAAATCAGCTTTAACCTCTTTGAGGACAAGACTAGGGACAAGTTGCCTTATTTCTGCACTAATCCCATTAGCTTGTTTTACTTGCTTCTTTTAATTTATTGCTTTTTAAATGGTTTAGATTATTAATGGTTACTGCATTGAATTTTTTCTCTGCTCATTTTCTGCTCTATGATGTACTATGTAATTATAAACTACATAGAACACTAGGGACAATTGGCAGACTTAAAATACTTTACAATAAATATATATCACATTTTTCTCATTCTGTGGCAGATAGGACACAAACTTCTTTCAGCATTCCCAGAGCATTAGTTTTCTTGTACTTTAGAGTTTATTCATTTAATCAATGTGAAGAACTGACCAATTCTGAGTGGCTTACAATAAGAACAATTTTAAAAAGCCAATAAAATGGTGAAATCAATGGAAACCAAAAAAAGAACAAGATGTGTTTATGCAAATTATTCCACAAAACATCCCAGGACTTTGGGAAAGATGCAGATTTTGTGACTTGCTTAAACTACAGCCAGGCCAAAGGCAACTCAGATCTCTGGGGAATACTATTGCAGAGCACAGGTACCATATCAGAGAAAGCCTGATTCCTGAGTCCCTTTAAATCAGGGGTCCCCAAACACCAGGCCATGTCCCACTACTGGGCTGTGAGCCATTTGGAACTGGCCCGCAGAAGTGGAGGGTGAGCATGTCCCCATTTGCAGAAGCAGCGGGTAAGCGCACATTTTCTCAAGAGGCGGAACTATCCCTCTCCCTCCCCCCTCCCGCCAGTCCACAAAGCCAGAAAGGTTGGGGAACTCTGCTTTAGATGACATATTTTCCTGGATGGGATCCAGAACACATACCCATTGTGCTGGAGTGAGCAGAAACAATGAGAGAAAGGTGATCCCCCAGATAGTCAGGCCCTATTCTATGAAGGATCAACAGCCTGCCTTGAATTGCATCCAGGAATTCACTTTAGCTTGCACAGCAGAGATGTTCCATGAGTGTCCTGAGCCACACTGCTGATGCAGCTGCATTCTGGACCTGTTACCATTTCTTTCGTGCAGTGTGTGATGTTGTCAAACTGCTATGCAAATTGTTGTAATTTGTGCTTGAAATTTGTTGTGAAAGAACTTGCAGTAGAAAACCCTTACCCTCTGTTCAGCATTATGGTCATATTACGCTCCAGTAATTCTTTGTTCAGTGAGAATTTTCTTCGTTGAGTTGACTTTATTGAATTCTTTGTAGTTGCTGATAAAGAAATTGTTGAGAGGTTAAAAATGCCACTAATTGCAATGATTATATTTATGTTTGAAGAACTGTAAGCAGGAAGAGCAATGTCAGTACATGTTTATGTCTGCGGCTGCGTTAATAAGTCTATTTACTGTACATTGCAAATATACAAGGGCAGAAGACAAAGCAACATTGACTTTGATAATGTTATTTATTATCTTCATTCTTATGTAATACAGAAAAGCATTGAAAATGAGAGAAATGCAAAACTTGTGGAAACTCTAAGGGAAAGAATAGAGTAAGACACTGCATTGATATATGGTGATTAAGACACTGTCAGTCAGATAAATGCAGGTAATGACAGTTTTGTATTGATTGGGCCTCCTTCGCTAAATAAATGTTATAGATTATTAATGTGGTTTAGAGTGGAAGATAAAAACACAGACTATACGTTTTACATCAGTGGTGGGTTCCTACCAGTTCGCTTCAGATCCTGTGAACTGGTAGTAGCGGCAGCAGCTCTGCCCACCCGCCCGGACATCATCACGGATGCTCTGCGAATGCGCAGAAGTGCCGTACACTCCCGTTGCGATCGAGTAGCAAAGGTAAGTGGAACCCACCACTGTCTTACATGTAATAAAGCTATACAGCTATATTACATAGTCCTAAAAAAGAAATCTTTATAGGTGTGTTTCATTTAAACAAAAAACAATTTTGTTCTGTATTGTTGTATTAGATTCGGATTATGTGAAGATGAATAGGAAAGTGCAGCAAGCATGACATCTCTGGCCAACATCATTCCTTCCTCACAGTCTGAGTGGGTCTCCTTCAGTGATGGCCTTCACTATTCTGTTACTTCCCAAGGTAAAACTGTCCTCTTTCATGACCTATAGGGTTCTTGCTATTTATTGAAATAAATAAGCATTTGAATTCAGCTATAGTCAAAAACAAAAGCCTCATGTGGCTTGTGATGAATACAAGTTCTGCATATGTTTCTCCATCCTCAACCCCCCACCTGTGGGATTCTGTCGTTTTCCAATTGGATGTTACCAGAAGAAGACTCCTTAAAAAGACTCAGGAAAGCATTGTGCATAAGTAAGTCCCTTATAATTATCCCAGCCTCTTGATCAGATCCCAGATAGTCTACTATAAAATGTAGTAACAGTTATAGAGTAAATATAAGGGACAGCTATAGAGCGTCCACTATAATTTTAAAAATGTAGATTTTAAAATTATATTTAAGAATGGGAGGATTCCAGTATTCTTGAACAAAAAATACTTGGATGAGAATTGTAAAATCTTGGGAGAATATTGAAACTGCTAAGATTTCAGGTAACTAATTTTTTTTTTTTTTGAGAAAAGAAGCCTAGTGTCAAAAAATGTTGTCTAATGCTGAAATATAATGCTGCAGTGAACCCCAACAGCCATTAAGCTCATTGGGTAAATTTGGATCATTCACTCAGTATATCTCAGAGGATGGCAAGGAAGATAAAATGAGGCCATGATGTCCAGTTTCCTTGGCTTCTGGAAGGAAACAGGATAAATATAGTCCTAAGGATCTGGTTTCAGTTAGGCAACTAGGACATAGTAGATCATGGTTTTAAAAACAGAAAGAGAATGCAGTAATATGCATTGACACAATTGTGTTTAGAGAAATGAGAATTGTATTAGTGTACATTGAAATATAGGTCAAACTAAACCATTTATGGGATTCCTTCCACGTCAACAATTTTATGGTAACTTGGGCTGAGCTTTTCCTTACAAAAACTCAAGGCTAAGGAGTTCCTGTAACAAAAAGGAAGAGAGTACCGGTAGCAGCCCTTTGCTAATTTTCCTTTTCCTTCTGTAGTATCTTCATTTTATACCCCATATGTTGCCATTTTAATATGTATTTGCCCATTTCTTCTACATAATAACTGGCTTCTGTTTCACAATGCTCTGTTTAATAAACTTTGTTGACAGAATTTAGCTATAATACAAACTCGTCGACCAGGGCTTAGATTTCACAGAAGCTGAGTTCATATGCCTTACTCAGTCCAAACAAATCACATAGGAGAGTTTGAAGGTAGAAGCAGAAGAGAGTCTGAAGATACTCAGTGTGACTATCCTGTTTTTCTGTTCAGCAAACACAGAGCTTTAAAGTCATTCTATACCGTTCACCTATGTTACTAGATGATAAGGTTGTGTGTCCTTCTTAAACAACTAGTGTGATGCCATATTACTCATTTTTACAGTGTGGTTCTCATTACAGGTCATACTAAGGAGCCACTTGAGAGATTTCTTTCCTCCTCTGATACTTCCTCTGAAGGCATCCAAAATCTAGATGGAGAACTGCCAAGTTTTTCACATGCTGAATTGGGAGAAAGAATAAACAAAACAGCTGTAGATCTTGATCTGCCTTCATCCTTCAGCACCTGGGTCCAGTTTGAAGATGCACCCTGGACTAACAGTTCACCAGAGCACCCACATACAGGTTGGATTGTCACTTATTTATTGTGTGTTATAGCAGGGATTAAAAATAGGCTACAACACCTAACCTGATACTCTCCAATGTCCTAGATTAGAATTCCCATCATCACTCAATTAGCATTCACAAACTAATGAATATGAATTGGATTAATGAAGAACTGGGATAGTAATATATAGTTCAACTTGAGTTTGGAAGTTTCTGTACTATTTGACCTAGGATGTTTAAGACTCAACTTGTACTGTGGATATTTCTTAAGTATGTTGGTAAAGGAAGCAAATTTCTAAGCCTTGATGTAAAGCATTCCTATTTTACAGAAGTGTATATATATTGATGTTGCCCAGAGTCAGTGTACCATCCAGGTATTAAAGAAGCATATTGTAAAATACTTCCCATACAGATCATTGGCTGTTGCCTTATTTGCTAAGTTTTTGGTAGCAAATGATACAGTGTTTTAGGAGAACAATGGGTGGTAGGTGTTCTAGAATCTACGTATGAAAGGGATCTAATCTGAATTTTGATTCAGTATTCCAAACAATTGGATGGAGTGATGTTTTTTCATTCAAACTAATCAATAAAACTATAACATCAGGGGATTGGGTTTCACACAGACGCTACTTCCTGGAGTATTTACGAAAACAGAAAATAATTAAGTTGATCTAGCATGTGGTGAGAAACAGGAAAACTAAATTAATATTACATCCCAGTCCATCAGTTTACTTTTATTTCATTTTTTAAAGAAATGATTTTAAAAAGCTGTGCTGGATGAAAAAGAATTTCACAGACTTGAAATATGAAGACTGTTATTTCTTTTTTATTGCTGCTTTAGAAAAAAAAACAACTTTAGCTCTTTTTTTACCAGCCTTCAGCCTCAGAGCCAGAAGGAATTTTTTCATTGCTTTTAAGATAAAGATGCCTTCTTCTTGCACACATGTGCTGCATTACCATAACAAAGGTCTACAACTGGTTAGTTTGCAGTTTTAAAATATGTAATGTTGAGATTAAAATATTTGATTAGCTTTAGTTTAAAAAAAATAAAAATTCCTATGTTTTCATCTAGTTATGTTATGTGGAATATGACTAGTATGGTATTGGTGGGATGATAAGAAAATAAATGAGGGTTTAAGAAGTGACTTTGATCATCTCCTTTAAGCTATTTGTTGGGGGGGGACTGAAGTTAGTTGGCTAACAATTAGATTTACTGAAGGATTGATCTGCAACCTAGAATTTACTGAGGCATGAAAACTAGAGTTAGAAAACATCTGTTTTGATTGTAACGTGTAGCTTACAGTTTTCTCAAGGACTTTGTCTGATAAATAACAGCTCTGGTAAATAATAACGTGATAAAATAATTTAGGTGACAAGGAAGTTATCTCACATCCTTGGGAACACTTATTCACAACAGGGCAAATCTCACATGATTCTTATTATCTAGTCTGGAGCTAGCAAATATGAAGTCAGGGTTAATAGCAACAGAAAGAAAGCAGTATAACTAGAAATGAAGAGATATTAAAAGTACTATTTGGTGTCAGGGTAAAAGCTTATTGCAGTTGAATTGCTGAAAGTGTTGTCAGAAGTCCAGTCTCTTTTAGGATAACTTGCTTTCAAATATAGATACTGCAAGGATACAGTATGACTGGAAACATGTAGGGTTAATTTCTTAGAAAAAAAAAAGTAAACCAGGTAGAATTTTATTTCGGGGTGTATGGAATGATAGCTATGATTTTAATAGTCTCATTGGTAGTTTCTTTTTGAATATGGCATTTGAGGAGAAACTATAACCATATTCAGATATTCTTGGAGTATGTACAGATTGTTTGCAGACCTTCTTGTGTGAACATATATATTCTGCATCTAAGTTTTATATATACTGCCTGATATTCTGTTTACTAAGAATTTTTTTTTTAGAAATGTTGTATGCATGCAACAGAATAACCTATATTAAAAGTTACTTTGAATGTGATCTACAGCAAGCATCAGACTTCCTGGTTTCTTCCCCGCTACTCCTTCCAGCAGAGTTAATTCTTCAGAAAAGTTAAGAATGACTAGCTTCAGGTTTAGTAATTCTATGTGGAATGAGGATGAAAATGCAACTAACAACTCAGAATATACAAAACAATATTTAAGAAAAAGCAATCTTAAATCCAATCATAATTCTGTCATAATAAAGTGGAAGCCACTTAAATCCCAAATCCTGATGATAAATCTGGCATTACATCATCTGTCTCATGAAGTTAAGAATTGCTCTATATAAGTTCCATTTTTCTCTGTTAATATTAATCCCCTCAACTTGTAGAAGCACTCCATTTAATTGTAAAGTCTGCCTAACACCAAAGCTTATCACTTAGAAGAAATCTGATGTGTTAATAGAGTTGGTTTTGTTCTGCTTTGTTCTCTGTTCTGTCTTTCCTGTCTGGTGTCATACAGACTTTTACTTTCTTTATGACCAACTTCAGCTTTTTTTCTGAGCCAACCTAACTGGCTTTGTCATTTCTGTGCTATTTGTGTCCCTATTTAAATGTTGCAGCTATACAGCACAGATAATAGACATTGCTGTGTTATAAATTAAATTACAGTCAGCCAAAATTTTTCTCAGTAAAAACATAGAATAATAGGGTTGGAAGGTCTTCTAGTCCAACCCCGTGGCCATGGTGGGATATCCTATACTATTCCAGACTTTCTTTGGGTTTAATGGGATGAATGCACATGATCATAGACAGAATAACAAAATAACAAAACAGAATAATAGAATTGAAAGGAACCCTGGAGGTTCTCTAGTCCAACCCCCCTCCCATCCAAACAGGACATTGCAGACAAATGGCTGTTCAAACTCTTCTTAAAAACGTCCAATGATGGAGCACCCATAACTTCTGGAGGCAAGTTGTTCCACTGGTTAATTGTTCTCACTGACAGGAAATTTCTCCTTAGTTCTAGGTTGCTTCTCTCATTGATTGTTTCCATCCATTGCTTCTTGTGCTTCCCTCAGGTGCTTTGGACACTAGGCTGACCTCATCTTATTTTAGACAACCTCTCAAATATTCAAAAACTGCTATCATGTCACTGTAGTCCTTCTTTTCACTAGATTAGACATACCCAATTCCTGCAATCTATCTTAGCCTCCCTAATCATCTTTATTGCTCTTCTTTGCACTCTTTCTAGAATCTCAACATCTTTTTTATATTGTGGCGACCAAAACTGGATGCAATATTCCAAGTGTCGTCTTACCAAGACATCATAAAGTGATACTAATACTTCACTTCTCCTTAAAAAGACTAAGGAAAACCTTAAGCATAAGGAAGTTCCTTGCAATTATCCTGACCTGCTGACGAGATACCAGATGGTCTATTTTTAGGATGAAGTTACCAAAAGTATCGTGCAGAACATTCTCTAGTTTAGAAATTCTTGACCAACCAATGAAAAGACAACCTAGTTAATGGAAGAATTAGTATCGTCAGCTGTTATTTGTGGCCATCATTTTCATTTCCTCTTTTCAAACAAAATAGCTTGGTTTTTCTCTTTATGCTCATGGGCACCTTAAACCAGAATTTGAGAGTGAATTTGGAGAGGCATAATTCTTCTGGTGTGTAATCAGATTATAACTTCTGAGAACAGAAAATGGCAAAATTTTAAAAATTAAAATTCATAGTACAATAAAGGTAGATTTAAAAGAAATAGGCTTCAGAAGGGGAAGATATACAAAGGAATAAACAGGTCTATCTGAGATGAGGGATTAAATCTCAAGAAAGACTAGTTTAAAGGAAACTGAGTGAGGAATGTGAAAAATAAAACCAAATGCTAATTCCATTCAGTCTAATTATTCACTACACCCAGAAATCCAAATAGATTAGATTTTTTTCTGTTTCCTGCAAGATTTCTCTTCACATTTCGCAGGAAATCTTTTCTTCCAGACAGCTATCTATTATCCCCAGGTAAAATCCAAAATAGAAAATGCCATCAGAAAGTTTCATTCAAAGAGGTGGAGGGTGGGGAGATGTTTGTGCTCAGGGATTATCCAAATGACTTTCCAGATTTACCTTCCTAGAGGTAGAAGGGATTCTCTCATACATACTTACTAACAGGAATCTGTTAGAAGGTTGAATTGCTGCAGGTGGCCTCATTTTATTTCCCTGCCTATAGTTCTCCCATGATATCAGTGTGTATACGATTCTATGTGCTTAGTGGGGAAAGGCTGGCATGTGCGTCCTCTCTCCCTTCAGCTCTCAGAAATGGTATATTCTACTCATGTGCCCACCTCCCAATCTCCTTGGCATCTTTGATGCCTTCCCTATTTCATTCCAATAACTTTGATCAAGGTTCCAGAACAGCAAGTTGCACTATCTTTGATCCTCAAGTTTTCCAATGCCTTCACTTCCTTTCCTTTCCTCCCTCTGCCACAGCTGATAATATCCCATTCCACCAGTCTGCTTTCTCCTAATCCCGTGATGGCGAACCGATGGCATGCGTGCCACAGGTGGTACGCAGAGCCATATCTGTGGGCACGTGAGTGTTGCCCTAATTCAGCTCTAACTGATTTTTGGGCCTTCGCGAAGTCAGGAAATGGGCTGTTTCCAGCCTCCGGAGGGCCTCTTAGGGGGTGGGGAAGGCCATTTTCGCCCTCCCCAGACTCCTAGAAAGCTTGGGGAGCCTGGGGAGGGTGAAAAACGAGCCTACTGGGCCCACTGTGCCAAAAGTGGGGGGTCACACACGTATGCACGGGAGTGTGGGGGGCATTGAATTATGGGTATAGGCACGCATGCGGACCCCACACACACTACCCCCACTTTTGGCACACGACAGCAAAAAGGTTAGCCATCACTGTCCTAATTTTTTCAGTACTGTCTCTGTCTTCCAGCACTTGTCTATGTCTCCTCAACAGCTGCTAACCTTGACCTTTGCCTGCTCTGACTCTTCCCCTTAAAACACTTGTGCCCGGAGTATTGCCTTTTCTTCTTAATCCAGGACAAAGCAGCCCCATTTAGCCTATATCTGGATTAAAGGGATGTGTTTGGTCTGGAAACAAGCCCCCTGGCAACCCGCAAGTTCCATGTTCTGCACATTCCTCTCTTATACTTGATAATTGCTTTATACAGAACTCTTTTTATGCCATTAAATGTAATAAACGTATTTTTTTCTTTTAAGCCTCATCTCCAAGAATATTTTGTTGGATGTGTCCCTCCTTGGGTCATTCAGAGAGACACCCCCTTACTTCTGAGAGCAGTTGGACAATTACTTCAGAGAACAGTAGCAGCCCAAGTATCACCCCTTCCTACACTGATCTTCAATCAATAAATACAGAGGATTTGACTAGTGGAAGAGCATCCGCTGAAGACTCAACTGGTAAGCAACATTGTTTGTTTATTTATTTATGTAATGTATTTATAGGTTATCTCACTCTAGATAACTCTAGCCATACTCTTCCCTTTTATTGGCCAAACTTAAAGAATTCAGGATATCTATTTCCAGTCAATTCCCATCATAGGGAAATACCCATACTTCAGGCAGCATCAAGTAAGCTGGTTTGTCTTATTCCTACATTCTGGATGCTGTTATTACAGTGATCAAACTCCAGTAATGAGGTGTAGGATGCTGGATATGTGTTTGAAGTTTTAATTACAGTACCGTTTTGCTCCAGTGTCTTGGTACTTCTTTCACATGTTAAAGATCTCCAGCCCTTGTCTATGGAGGCTGTCAGTCATCCAGGTCATGGTTGCCCCATGGGTGCTTTTTCAAAAGGCAACTGGATTTACTTGGTTTTTTTTCTTCAAAAACATTTTGTTTAAGAAACTTCTTCAGTTCAATTCAGAACTGAAGAAGCTTCTTGGATGAGAAGCAAAATGTTTTCAAGGAAAAAAACCAAAATCCAGTTGCCTTTTGAAAAAGCACCTTTGGGATCTCCAGCCCTTCCGGTTAAACCATGATAGGATCCCCCCCCCCCATTAATAGGTGGTATAGGGACTGTATTATGAAACGTGGAGTTAATTATTTTCCCCTGCCATATCTCAAATAATTTAGTTTTCCATTTCTATATATCCATTTACTTAACAAAACAAAATACATATTGGTGTTTAACTACAAATACCAGATTTATCCTGATCATAAGATCAATGTTGGAATGCTGTAGAAGAGGAAACGAGGATCAAAAAGTATTGGTGGGAAACCTTGTGATTTGATATTTCAAATAAGTAATAGTAATGGGATCCTGTCAGGGGTGAAATCCAGCAGGGGTGAAATCCA
>JANHFK010003292.1:132719-156872 GCA_036250565.1 Sibynophis collaris | reverse complement strand
CACATTGTAAGCCGCCCTGAGTCTTCGGAGAAGGGCGGCCTATAAATCAAATTAAAATAAATAAATAAATAAATAAATAATGGAGCTAATTTCACTATTCTAATACAAATATGCATTTTAAAAAGGGCATTTAATAGGTTAGTGTTCAATTTACAAAAGAAATATCTGCAATGTCATAGGACTATGTCAGTTCTATCTTGCAGTTACAGTTACTTTATTCATAATACAGTAAGAAAGATAAATTAAAACAAAAATTTTAATTACTTTAATTTTTTAAAAGGAAAAGTAACTATATAGAAATTACAAAATGCATATAAGACATGGAAAAGTTTGCAGAATAGTGTAACAACATCAGTATCAATGGATTAGAACAAATTTAAGGATAGTTTAATGACTGTTAAACACTTGGCACTTTCAAACTTGTTACATTTAACTGTTATTAAAATTAATGTTTAAATTAGCTAACTGCAGTATGTAATAAAAATAAACAATTAGGTAAGCTTGAGTTGTTCATATTTATGATGTTTTCTGCTTTTTCAGTACATTTTAGATATGTTGTATTTCATCCATTTTTGGATGAAATTCTGGTCGGAGAGATAAAAGGCTGCAGTCTTGAAGGTGTCCATGGTAAGTTATTTTTTTAATTATTTTAAATGATAATGTTTTTTCAAAGATGTACCAGAAAGTAATAAAAAAATAGTGGAAAGTATGTTGTGGTGTGTAACCAAGTGAACCAAGATTTGATGAATTTCTTGTTTGAAAATAAATCTGGAACTAATTGATTCCTAATTGATTAATTTCTTATCTGTTTCAGCAATTTTATTTCTGTCATTTAAAAGCAATCTAATAATTTCCAGTATGTAGAAACTTGGGGAATAGCAGAATCAAACTGACATCTATTTATTGGATCAGAAAGCAGCTACCAACATATTTGCTGTATTATTTGATAGTGTTTTATTGGGTTCTGTGTAAAATTATAAAGAGATGTCTAATCCTGTCCTTTGAGAAGTGGCAAGCACCTGTAGTCACTGTAACCTTAAATATAATGTTGAGGAGATTGCATGGAGATTATAGGGTTAGTGGTGTGTTTATTGATATATAGTTTTATTTTGTAAATGCATTTTAAAAATTAGAGCTGAGCAGTTTTAACTAGATATAGGGTTAGGGTTAGGGTTTACAACAGTTCATTTAGTGATTGTTTGAAGTTTCAGCAGTGGAAAAAGTGACTTATGACCATTTTTCACACAACTGTTGCAGCATCTTTATGCCATGTGATCAAAATTAAGATGCTTAGCAAATGACTCATATTTATGATGGTTGCAGTGTCCCAGGGTCATTTGCAAAATTCTGACAAAGTCAATGGGGAAACCAGATTCACTTAACAACCATGTTACTAACTTAACAGCTGCAGTGATTCACTTAACAATTGTGGCAGGAATGTTCATAAAAAAGGTAAAATTCACTTAACAATTGTCTTGCTTAGCAACAGAAATTTTGGGCTCAATTGTGGTTGGAGGACGAGGACAACCTGTATTCTTGAATTTGTCCAGAGCTGATTAGTTTGAATGCTGTAATATTATTTTTAGAGGAGTGTTGTCTTTTTTTCTCACATACATTATTGGGCAATCTAAGGCTGCTATTATGGTGCTATTATGTTGTATTTAAGTGGCTACTTCATTAATTGATCTTTCCACAGTTTCTCTTGGGTTCTTTGATGACATACTCATTCCTCCAGAATCTTTACAACAGCCTGCCAAATTGTATCCTTCAAGTAGGTCTATAAAACAGTACATCCAATAGAATAATAATAGGCAGTAATAGGAAGAACTGGGGGGAAAATCACAAAATCAAAGACCTGTAAATAGAAGTAGAATGATGTGGCAAAAGAAAGCAAAGATAGTATCAAACATAATCGGCATTTAGTGTACGACTGCAAAACAACTGGAGCATCACTTGAACGCCATCGGCATCAAAAACTCACCATTAATCAATTGCAAAAGGCAGCTTTACTTGGAACTGTTTACATCCAGAAATAATATCTTAAATGCCATCAAACAATATCTGCCTTTTTGGCATCTATAAAAATGCCAAATCCAGTCTGAACATCTGGTTTAATGTGTAACCAACCAAATTAATAATGACAAAACTTTTCAGATCAGGCTTATTTCTGTTTAATTTTTTTTAAGTCTGTTTACTTTGTTAGAAAATTTTTAATTTCAAGCCTCAGCCTTAGTAAAATCAACAAGAATTATCCCGTTAAAAATACAGTAGAGATGAATTTAGGGAGACATTAACAAAATACTTTTTTATATGTCTTAATGAAGTACCTTAGTATCATAAAGCTTACAGATAGACTATTTAAGCCATTGATACTAATCTATTAAATCTGGAATTCACAGGAAAACATGATTGCCTAGTCTTGTTTGAAAACATCTAGTGAATATGAGTCCTCCGTCATCTATGCTTATCAGTCCCATTAAAACTTCTTAACACTCAACCAGAATCTATCCTTCTGCAACTAAAATGATTACTCCATGCCCTACCCTATAGGACGTTAGAAAACACTTCTTTGCTTTTTTTGCCTTAACCTTTTCATGTATCCAGCGATGAAACAGAACAGGTATGGGTTTGGGAATATGAGACTGAAGAAGGAGCTCATGACCTGTACATGGATATGGGAGAAGAAATTCGTTTCCGTGTGGTAGATGAAAATTTCATTGATACATCCCCAACAGGCCCAAGCTCTGTAGAGCCATCCACATCTAGTGGCACTGAGGAGACACAGAAGAAAGAAGCACCCTATACTATTGTGGTATGTATTTTTATTTGGAACCTTTTAAAATGAAGAGCTTTACCAATACCTAAATAGAGAAATAAAAGGGACAGACTATGTCAAATCAAGTTTAATGCCTATTAAACCATCCATAGAGTTTTGGTGGCAGCAATACATATTGCTTTCCTCTGGAATATGCACACACCTATTATTGTCTACAACTTGAGATTTCCTGGTGATCTTCCCTTCAAGTATAAACAGCTTTAATTTTATTTAATTAGTCATGGAGGGAGAAGAATTTCCAATTATAGTTGCTTTTATAATGATGTGCAGAATGTTTCATTTTGAAGTATCTGGAGAACAACCTGTTTCCACTGTGAATCTATTGTTCCTATTCTGCAGCCAAGTTGCAATTCTGCAATTGGGGGAAGCTGTTATATATTCAAAATGGCTAAAACCAAAACATTTTGTACCCTTCTTCTTAGAATGGAGGCAAAGAGAGTAAAATGTAAAGGTATGGCTTACATATGGAGCTGAACAATATATTTTGGTCAAATGTTTTGCATTCATACAATATAAAGCTAGGCACAGATTTTTGTTTATGACTGTACAAAATATGTGTGATCTAGAACCTGTATTGGTAGATATTCGTGTTACTTTTTGTACAGTTACAAAGGGATAGGCCTGGAGAGCAATTGTCAACTCAAAATGTATTTAATGCATATTAATTCAAATGTTAATTGTTACAATTTTTCATTAAGGGATCTATCAGTGAACCCGGCCTGGGTCTCCTATCCTGGTGGACTAACAGTTAACTGAAGGTAAAGATGGACAGTTACACTGAAAAAGCCAGGAGATGCCTTGATCAACAGTTGCAGAATGGTAACTTTTTTCCCCATTTCTGCTTCATATTAAATCAGTCTGATGGAGTTATAGTAAATAAATGAGTGTGCCTAGTGGAATGTCATCAAAACAGAATAACTATGCATCATAACTCTAGAACATTACTGTAATAATCCTGATGCTTTTATCCACCAGATCAGGATATAAGCGCCTGGGAATGGTACGTTAGCTGAAAAGAAAAAGAAAAGAGAAGATCCTCTAAATTAAAAAAGTGCAAAGAAAAAAATATTCTGAAGGATTGACCTCATCCTGCTACAGTTCAAGGACTGATACTGGAAAAAGCACCACTTAATTTTTTCCTAAAGGATGGAAGGGCTGCTTGTTTTTTAAATGCAGACAAATTCAAATTCAAATTCAAATGCAGACAGGTTGCAGTAAAAATGTGGTATAGCTAGGACAATGAGTATAGCCTCTTCTCAGTTTTGTAACAAATCATCATTTGGAAGGGCTGCAATGAATAAGCTGCTTTTCTGCCAGAATTACAGTTAAAATAAAAGAGAATATGTGTAGCTCAGGGATGAACTGTAAATTCCTTGGTGTTCTCTGAGCTTTGTTGTTAGTTTGCATATTTTTCATTACCCAAACAGTAGCACTGGTGTTAACATTATCAGATGATACCTAGTTGGGTAAAGTAATGTTTGCAAGCAAACAACCAAACTCTAGAGAGCAACAAGGACTCCATATTACAGTCAAAATTCTGCTTTATCCAGACGACAAAGAAAACTTATCTTTCTTTCTTAGAAAACATACAACCATTATTGTTTTTAGCATAAATACTGCAGAAAGACAGATGGCCTTCAGGGATGTTCCATTGAGAAGATAAAATTTTACATAAACACACACACTTACCTCTACATGTTGCTATAGCTCTTTTTCAACAAAAGAACTTTATATGGAAGAAACTCCAATTTGTCACATGTTAAGTATGAAACAGGCCTAAACAGTTTTTATTGCACTGTGATAGAAATTAAGAATATTAAAACAGTTCTAATATATTATAAAAAAATATCCTTTTAGAACACCTGGTTCTTGCTGACTGTATTTTCAAACAAGTAAGTATCCCAAATTCTAAAAGTTTTCATGATGCTGCAATTCTATGTTTGTGCAGGACTTTTCTACTCTTGGTGTTAATTTTCTGTTATGATTACCGCTGAGATGCAATGCTTTGCTTTCTAATATTGTGTAATAAAAGTTGGTAGAAAGTGGGTAAATTGGTAGAAAAAAGAATAAGTTTAAAATCTAGCTGGTAACTATACAACTAGAGTTTTCCCCTGCTTTTCAAAGAAAGGATTTTGGACTAAAAGTAATGATCTCTACCGGTATTAAATTTGCCACTTCTTTTGTTTGTTATCCCTTGATGTTATTTAAATGTATTTAGACTTTTTATATTATGCATCAAAAATTTGATACTTCTTATACAAAGTATAAAACTACTATGAGTTAACAATAATGCTTATCATTTTTCTGACAATTTCTGTGTGGTACTTGCTATTCTATACCGGATCTATTGGACACTGATCTTTCAATTGTTTTAAGACTGGGTTCTGTTAAATTACTTCCACATATACCATATATCTGCTCTTCCTTTGGCAGATTTTTTTCCATTAACGGATACTTATTACTAAATGTAATCATTGACTCTGGAATAAATTACTGAACACTGTAATTCTGGGATATGTATATGTATTCTTACAAACTGATTCTGCATAGCCATTTAGCAAAATAAGAGTTTAAATGCCCTCTGATGATTAGAAGCATGCCATCTATATTCAATTGTAACATTATTTCTTGATAGAGTGGCTTTCAAAACTTTAAAAAATGTGTAACTCAAATAATACAGATGTGCAAGATACATACAGGAAAGGAGGCTTAAAGAAATTGGAATAACACAGTATCAATGTTTTGTGATTACATAGGTTAAGTGTTGAACTTCTGAAAAATTAGGATACTGGGATGTGATTGAATTAGTTTGGTCACTGCACTGAAAAATATCTGCAAAAAAATAGTCTTCAACTAAATGGGTCCTTCAGTATAACACCAATCAAACCTGTCATATGAATGATATGTAGGAGAAAGACTTCTGCATTTAATTGGAACTGGGATATCAGTGGCCAATTTAATCAGCCAATATTGGTGTGGCAGGATTGCACTGGGAACTGTTCAATACTTATTTTAAACCAATGCACAAAAGAGAGAAAAAAGTGAAACTACTTATAAAACTAGATGTACATGTTTGTGTATGAAGGTAGGTAGGTAACAACATACAATTTTCTCATTTGCAGTATTATTTGTGGTAGTTCCATTCTATGCAATTGTCATAAACAGTAGCAAATAAAACCTCAACTCGAAACACGACTATCAGGAAATTCAAATTTTCTACTGCACTGCTTGAGGATGAAAGCACCACAAGTATTGATTAGTGGTTGCAAATAAATTTGAGTCAGCAAATTCACATTTAGTAGGAATCTGCTATACTCACATACACACGTCTTATGTTGTAGAATTATTCGGATTTGAATCTCTTTATTCAAACAAAGAAATAAATTATTCAGATTAGTTTTGCAATTTCTTCCATGCTTGTAATAGGAAAGTAGTCTAGAATCATAAAAATGAAATAAGCCATTTATTTTTGTTATCCTTTAGTTTATTTCAAAATAATAGTTATATACTTAAGAACATGAGTATCTACAAAACGTAGCAAGTCTTTCAGAACAACATATACGAAATAAATTTGATTCAAAAGGATACCCCTGTAACAGACATATTGCATGAAAGTAAATTGCATATTGACAATGACTCAATCCCTCAAGTTCTTCCAACACCTGTGAATAAAATTGCTCGCACGAAAGTTTATCAAAAGGCTTGAAAATAATCTATTGAATCTAATCATTCTCTGAAACATCCAGTAATGGGGTAGTGGAGAGAAACAATATAATTCTAAGGAAATTCAGTAGGAGACACAGGGAGAACGAAAAAGAGGGAGCAGCTGAAAGGCTAAAAAGGAGAACTTCATAGCAGCATTTTATTGAGGATATTCCATCTGCTTATTCGGACAACAAATTTATGCTGCTGTTAGAAAATCCTTGTTTGGTGCTTTTAAAATCTCACATTCAAACAATGTAATAACATGTAATGTGAATGATGAGATTTCACTCATGTTTAAATATAACAAAACTAATCAATGTAATGCACAATCTCCTAGATCTCTCCTCACATCACCCCCAAAACATCATTACACGGCGAGTAGGAAATTTTATATTCGTTGCCAAGGGAATTGTTCCTTCCTCCAGCCCTCCCCTCGCTGTGTGTTAGGACTGTGCGAGAAAAGACTGCATGCCAGATGTCCAGATTTCCTCACCTGATCTACATTTTGTATATCTTAAAATAGTAGCAGATATGCAACTCACCTCACCAACCTTGCCTTAACCGATTTTAATGTGATAGTCAAAGAGACTAAGCAACAGAATTACAACCTGCCGATAAAGGTTGCCAAGAGTACAAAACCGAGATTTTGCCAGCTCTGCTCGGTTAACTCTTTTGTAAAGTGCTACCATTCAAGAGAAGCTCAAAGTTACGAGTAAATTTGGAGGCTAACATGAATGCCAAGCTAGAAGTATGCTCATGCAGCAACAGTCTCCAAATCCACTGAGGGCGGCAACCACCAGTTTCTCCGCATGTAGCAGGTAAGAACACCAAGACTTGGTTCAACGAATCCGTCTACAAATGCAAGAATTGCCAAGCTGCCCTTAGCAGCTCCCTCAAAGGTTCCGGAAGCAATGTTTGCTAGGTGTTGTAGTTGGAGCTGGCAGGCTAGAAGAGCAGTCTTCTTACCTCTCAGGTAATTAAAAAGTTTGTTTAAATGAAGCAGATTATAGTGCTGCCTTTTTCACTCTCCTTATCAAAGTTACAGTATGTATAATAACATGTTGGAATTAGCATATCTTTTGTTCTGTACCATTAAGCGGCTGCGCAAAACAAGTTTAAAAAGGTTTCCAAATTACAGTCCTGTACTGTGAAGTTTCACAGTGCGATCTTCTCTGAAGCTAGGCAAAAGTACGTTATATTCCGTTTAATTCAGTGAGATTTTATTTTATATGTTTTGCAACTTCTGTTCGATTTTGCTAATGCTATCAAGAAAGCAGAATGAATGTTACATAAAACATGACTTGATATGTTTATATATGTTTTATCAACAAAAATAAAATGCAAAACAAAATAATAATAATTCTAAGCTTTCTCATCCTTATTTAGCAAGAAAAATATATAAACAAATATTTCAGATGAGGAGACTTCTAATAATCAAATTTACCTAGCATCTAACCATAATATATAAAAAGGAACAGTTTAGCCTGAATATGGCACTACTCTTCAAATCCCTCTGTTAATCATCTGTTATTGTATTTAATTCATAGAATGTCCACAAACATTCTATGTTCCAGTCTCTTATAAAGCTGTCTAGTCCATTGCTTCTAATCAAAGCGGTTTTGCCATCTCTGCTAATTCAGTCAATTTTAAAATCCATTTAATCAACATCTCTTTTCCTTTCCAGTGCTTAACAAATACAGTCTGCACAGCCGTCAACATATAAAGAAATAACATCCCAATTTGTTTTTTTATTGATCCGTAATACCTAAAAGAGAAGCTTCAGGTTTCATTCATTTTTGTATCTCAAATGTTTCTGCATTAGCATTAGGTTTATCCAGAACGTTTTCACATACTTGCAAGACCACCACATACAATAAAATATACCTGGATTTTTATTATATTTCCACCATTTGTTAGAAGTTCCTCTGTACATTTTTGTTAATTTATTTGGAGGCAAATAATGATACATCATTTTATTTTCTTTCAAACTATAATTTAAAGTAACTTTTAATCCATTAGTCCATATATTCTCCAATTTATCTAGTGTTATGGTATACCTAATTTTTTTGCCCATTTTACCATACAATTTTTGACATATTTATCTTCCAGATTCATCTTGAGTAACACTTTATATACTTTTGCAACCAAATGGCTATCTCCAAAACATAAATTCATATCCAATTCAGATTTAACGCCTGTGAAAACAAAACTTTTTAAAAACACTTTTAAATCTTTCAAAAGTTCTATAATTAAACCAATCACAAATAAAATCTTTTACAACCTTTTCCCTTCAGCTTTGTTTTTTTTAAGCACGCTTTGGTTTTAATTGCACTTTAAAAATTCCTCTATTTTTTGTATATTTTAATAGACTAGTTGATTGTTGATCTATCTTGTAACTCTTGCTGGATTTTACATTTTTTCTTTGTTCTCTCATTGTTTACCATTGAACTATAAAATACTTTTATTTTCCATAACAAAGTTGTCGGTGAGAATTCATTCTCCAGTAGTGAAAATCACCCAATTGGATTTACACTTACATTGGATTATATAATAAGGATTTTATTTTTACCAGCTTTTGATTACCTTTCATCCTGAGTAAAATTGTAACTTCTCTCTGTGGACTTTTTATCATAATATATCTGTTTCTCTTGTTCTTGGAAGCAAGAGTGTATTTTTCAAAATGTCTGAGGTAAAGCTTTCTGGAAAACTTTTGAAAAAAGAATGGTTTCTAGGCTTTTTTTGAAGATATAAATAAAAAATTTGATGGGTTAACTATTTTGAATCAAACCCAGGATGATACCCAAAAGCAGAAAGTAACAGTGATAACTTAATTTGCAGTTTGGTTAATTGGAATCTGATTTGTTGCTGACATACATGAAGAAAAAAGAACCTGGTCTGAACATTACAGATTTGGCAGAAAAGATTGATAAGTATAAGAAATTCAGAGATAATGGAACTGATGAGTGATGGACTGGATTTTTTAGTCAAGATCGATCCTATGTTTTCAGAGTCCTTTTAAACAAGGATGCTGCAGTGCAGAGACACAACAAAGACTTATGGCTCTAGGAAATGGGATGCAATTGTTGGGGAAGTTCGCAACTAAAATTCTAAGGAATGTTTTCATTATTAAAAATCAAATGAGAATATTTGATCCTGGACAGATTAGAGATAACAATTGGGGTGCTTTGTAGTAAATCAGAAACCTGTAGACTTTCTACAACCTAATTACAACAGGTTAACAAAGGGCTTTGAAGTTTAACTTTGTTGTTGATTAAATTGTTAACTATTATAAGAACTAGATGTACTATATAACAGGTCAATTGGTTGCAAATAGACGTAGAAGTTTATAAATCTTAGAGCTTAGTGCAAGTGGAGAAGGCTATTGTTGCATATTTAGTTTAGTTTTGTTCTTGTGAAGTTTCCATTTTTCCACTTGGAGTTTTGTCTTTTAATTTCCTGTATTTTAAAAAAAACCAAAAAACAAAGGAAAACTAGACTGAACTATATAGATGACATAAGCAACACCAGGAAGAGTTGCAATTACGGTAGTGACAGATAAATTAACATTATGGGCTTAAAATATGTAAGAAGTCTCAATTATGTCACTGCGCTCAATGTAGAAAACGCTAACAATTCCTTAACTACTTCAGGGAATACTGCACGTACAAATTTCACCAACATTATCTTATTCCATACTAATTTTATTTTTAAACTATGCATAAACAAGACATAGCCTTGCGTGATGTGTGAAACTTGTTTTTTTTTAAAATACACCAAGGTAACGAAGTGAAGATTCGAAACAAAATCCAGACATATTTAACCGAAACCCGTGTTGACACCCAGTCTATTTATATTGTACCGTATACAGGACTCGTTGAAAAACAACTTTTTATACGGCCGATTACTACTAACACCTAAAAAAAAAAAACCAGTCTCTTTGACGGCTCAACACCTACCCTTCGAATTTAGAAAAGGAGGTGATCACTAAAACTACTAGTCCCATCATGCTCTCGGTTTGCGTCGCATTTCTTACTACTTTTTCCTTCCCCCGCACCAAGGCGCTCTGGAGGCTTGTGCGCATGCGTCTTGTAAGCAGCGTCCGGGGCAGGCGGGCAGTCTCACCCTAATGTAAGATGGTGGCCGGTCTGGCAGCGGAGCGCGCAGAGCCTAGAGATTACCCGTCTCTCAAATAAAGGTCGTCGGTGGAGACCTCTGTCCCCGCTATCATCAAAAAGAACCAGGGCCCGAGAGAATATTGCCGCCCCCGCCACCAGACAGCCCGGTTGCTGTGGAACAGGGACGACGAGGTGGGTAAGTGAGCGAGCTGTAGGGGCTGGGGGAGCCCGAGTTGTGAGAGCGTGGAGGCGGCTTCTCCGGGAGCCTGAAGGCCTCAACTTTTCTCGGTCCTCTTGTCTGCCATGGCTCCTTGGTCTCTCTGGGGCGGAGAGGCAGGAGGCAGGCAAAGGAAGCCGGCGAGCCTATGCCAGCGGTGAGGGCCGACAGTCTTTCCCCGGCAGCGGAAGGGGCTTCTGGGGCTTCAATGGCTTGAGCCGGAGATCTCCTGGTCGGAGAGAAGATCCGAGTGACCCTGGGAACCCAGGCTCAGGCTTTGTGGGGAGGGGGCCAGGAATAAATGGAAGGGGAGAGACCTGGGCAGTACTTTTGTGCTTTACATCTTCGGGATTTCCAGCTTTAGTAGGTGAGAGGTGGCCGGACCTACTGCTGTACGCGATTGATGCTTTGGTGGGTTTCAGATGAGGTGAGGTGCAAAAAAATCAAAACAAGAACAACCAAGATCTACCTTTCCATATGTTGAAAAGAAATGGGAAGAATTCCAGTCTCTACAGTAGCAGCACGTGTGTTTGGTTGTGGGTGTCAGTTAACTGTATGGGTGTTTCCTCTTTTACACTATTTTTATATACCATTTGAGTTTCCCTGGATGGAAAACTCATATTTTCTTAATAGATTTTTTGCGTTCCCCGGAAGCCAGTTCCTTTTATTTTATGTCTCTTGGTATTCTTGAGTTAAGCAGTTAGAGAAGAGATTTCACACTTCAGAATTTTGGATTGCCTTGTCTCCTTTTAAAGGGATGCTGTGGACCAGCCATCTATTTTGCTCTCTAATGTTGCCATATGACAAACCTCTGAGAGTTTCTCCTGATAATGTAAGGGTAAGCTAAGCAAGTTTGTCAGTAAAGAATTCAGTTATAATGGCATATATTTTATCTATGATGTGTACTGTAATAAAAGAATGAGAGGTGGACTTTTCAGATTTAAAAGCTAGCTTACTAATGTCACACCTTTTACAGTTTGATGGTTTTGAAGATTTATTATTTAAAGTAAATGGGCTTTTGATAAAGTTGTTATCCATATTCTGTAATGCTGCCTATTTGTTTTATAATTATTTAAATAATTTATAATACAGTGCAAAGTATAGTAATAAAAAGTATTTCCTTTTATAATAACCCTGCAATTATATATATAGAAGATATAACCTATTTAATATGTCCTATAGATTACTAGGTGTTTTCACAGAGAAAGTCCATTTTTTAAATTCCAGGAAAACTTATATTTAAGTGTCCTAGGTTACAGTATTAATTATAAGTTTTGAACTAAACTCATGAAAATTATTAGTAGCTATGTACAATACATGTATTCTGACAATACATTGCCAGAAACTGACTTGATAATCAAATCATGTATTGATTTAATAATATGAAAAAGTTTGTATCTAATACCCAAACTCAAATACCCAAAGCAACTCAGAGCCTTTATAATCTGCTAAAAAAGAAAATGTCACAGAATTCTTAATTTTATTTATATGCCACAGAACCATCTTTAAATTGCTCATGATTTAATTTTTTTTAAAAACGACTTTAGTGCATCTTTTAACTATGTGTGTGTGTGTGTGTGTGTGTGTGTGTGGTTTTATATAGATATTTTTACTTTTTTATTTGAAAAAATCAAGTATTGAAATTATTTTAGTGATTTCCAAATTTTTCTACTGATCATATATTTGCTATGAGTCATTTTTATTCCACTTAAAATATGCTGTTTGGGACTGAAATAATTATTTACTCTGCAAAGTAAGATATGTACACATGTCAGATCAAGTATTTTTTCAATTTTTCATTTAAAAGTTTTTTCTAGCAGAAAAATGCAAGGTAATCTTGTGCAATCTTTTGTGAATTTTTAAAATATAAATGACAGAAGAAAAAGTCCCTGCACCTTAAACTGGTACAGATTGTAGAGATATCTGATTGCTTGGAGAACTGCATAATCAGCTTAGATTTGAAGAAGAATTAGAATATGCTATAAGGTTTTACTGTCTGATAGAATTACTTGATGTTGAAAAGCAAGGAAAATTTATAACATGAGTTATTTTGATGATTAGTGGTATAGAAAAATTCACTAATTTTTACTATAAAGTTCATGCTTAAATTAATTGGTTAATTAGTTTTCCTAAAACCTTTAATATATATATAGATTGTTGCTGCTAAATTGTTGTATTACTGCTAACTTGTGATTTTCCTAAAATCTTTAATATGTATAGATTGATGTGTAACTTGAGATATTTCTTTTTTACTTATGAAAATTCTACTAGAATTTAAGATTTGTTTAATATCATTTATAGTATAACAGAAAAACAGAACTGGAAGGTACCTTGGAGGTCTTTTAGTTCAACCCCCTGATCAAGCAGGAGACCATATACTATTTCAGACAAATGGTTGTCCAATCTCTTTTTAAAATGCTTTTTTGATGGAGCACTCACAGCTTCTGAAGACAAGCCATTCCACTGGTAAATTGTTTACACATTCTGGAAATTCCTCCATATTTCTAGGTTGCTTCTCTCCTTGATTAGTTTCTATTCACTGTTTCTTGTCTTTCCTTCTGGTGCTTTGGAAAATAGGTAGAACTCCTCTTGTTTGTGGCAGCACTGCTATCATGTCACCCTAGTCCTTCTTTTCACTAGACAAATCCAATTCCTGCAACCGTTCTTCTTATATTTTAGCCTCCAGTCCCCTAATCATCTTTGTTGCTCTTTTCTGCACCCTTTCTAGAGTTTCTATATCTTTTTATAACATGGATGCAGTATTCTAAGTGTGGTCTTACTAAGGCTTTATAAAGCATTACTAATACTTCATGTGATCTTGATTCTATCCCTCTATTATGCAATCTAGAATGGCATTGGCTTTTTTAACTGCTGCTGCATACTGCTGGATTATATTTAAGGGATTGTCCACTAGAATTCCAAGATCCTCCTCACAGTTACTGCTATTGAGTCAGGTTTCACCTAATCTGTACCTGTACATTTGATTTTCCTTGTCTAAATGTAGAACTTGTTTTTCTTACTGAATTTAATTTTGTTAGTTATGGGCTTGTGTTCAAGTCTGTCAAGATCTGTATCTTGAGCCTATCTTCTGGAGTATTGACTGTTCTTCCAGCTTGGTGTCATCTGCAGATTTGGTGAGTTTCCCTTCTATCCCCTTGTCTAAATCATTTATGAAGATATTGAAGAGCACTGGGCCTAAAACAGAGTCTTGAAGTACCCCACTGCATACTGGTAGTCCTCAACTTATGACCACAATTGAGCCTAAAACTTCTGTTGCTAAGCAAGGGAGTTGTTAAGTGAATTTTGCCCCATTGCAATCTTTCTTGCCACAGTTGTTATGTGAATCACTGCAGTTGTTAAGTTAGTAACATGGTTAAGTGAACCTGTCCCATTGACTTTGAAGATCAGAAAGTCACAATAGGTGATCACATGACCCTGTGACACTGCAGCCATCCTAAATATGAACGGGTTGCCAAATATTTGGATTTTGATCATATTACTATAGGGATGCTGCAACGGTCGTAAGTGTGAACAACGGTCATAAGTCACTGTTCAGTGCTGTTAATTTTGAACAGTCACTAAATGAACTGTTGTAGGTTGAGGATTACATATACTTCTCTCCATGTAGATGCAGTTTTATTAAAAGACTACATGTTGAATGTGGTTGGTCAGCCAGTTATGAATCCATCTGGTGTTGATGCTGTCTAACCCATATGTTTAAGTATTATTAAGTAGTAGATTGTGGTCTACTTTATCAAATACCTTACTGAAGTCCAAACAACTTAAATCCACATAATTTCACCATTTTGTCACACTGTGAAGGAATACAATAAGATTTGTCAGGCATGATCTGTGTTTGACAAACCTGTGTTGGCTTCTGGTTATGACTTTGCTTGCCTCTGGGTATTCATGGAAGAATACCTTTTCCAGAATCTTCACCGGTATTGATATCAGGCTGATAAGGGAATAGTTTCCTGGATCCATTCTCCCCTCCTTTTTTTTGAAGATAGGAACCACATAGTCATCTGATAGTTCCCCAGTGCTCCAGGGTCTTTGAAAGATATGGTTCTGAGATCACTTCTCCCAACTCTTTCAGAATCTTGGGGTGTAATCCATCTAGTCTTGGTATTTGAACTTGTCTAAAGTGGATAGGTTCGCTTTCCATTTTCTTGTTTGCTTTCACTTGCATTCCTAATCTCCATTTTACGGTATTTTTTTATCAGTTGGATTGTTTTTTCCTTTTGTGTAAAGACAGATGCAAAAAACGAGTTAAGCAATTCTGCTTTCTCCTTGCTGCTGGTTACCTTCTTGCCATTTTCTCCCATCAATGAGCCAATCATTTCCTTGACATTTTCTTTTTTTTTTAACAAAACAGCCTTTTTGTTTTTTCTGACATATGCCGCAAGCCTTAATTCATTTTAAGCCATAGCTTTCCTGACTTCATCTTTGCAGGTTCTGGCTATTCGCTGATATTCTGCCTTAGTTATGTGTCCCTTTTTTCACTTTATATATTGTCCTTTTTGTCTTTCAGTTTATCAGGGAGTTCTTTGTGCAGATCTCTTCTTTATTCTTCTTTCACTGGAATTGTGCTAGGCTGGGTTTTCATTATCTCATTTTTCAAAGTTTCCCAAGCTTCTTGGGTTATTTTCCCCTTAAGGATTTTCATCCATGGAATCCTTCTCATGTTTTCTCGTAAGTTTATTGAAATCAGCTCTCTTAAAGTCCAAGACTTTTTTTATATTCCTTGTGCTTGCATAATTCTGAATTCTAATATTGCATGGTCATTCCCCTCCCACCCATCTCTCTTAGTGAGAATTAAGACTGGTATGGCTGACCCTCTTAATTCTCTTCTCTATATTTTGGGGGACAAGTTATCTGCTACATTTGTCAGGAATCTGTTTGATTTTCCATTAGTTCCTCAGAATGTAATTATTCCTTTACTTTGAAAGGAATAGTAGAAGTTTATTTTATTTATCTTACAAATAATTTGCTTGAAATAGAGCACATAAGTCTTTATTGAGTAATTGTCCATTTACATTTATTATTTTGTAAAAAAAGGTTTATATTTTTTTTAGTGAGGCAGTATAAGTACTCCTTTAAATATTCAATTCTAATCTACACAGGTAGTCCTCAATTTATGATCACAATTGGGACCCAAAACTTCCATCACTAAGCAGTGTGATTGTTAAGTGTTGCATCATATGACCACGCTCAATTTTACAACCTTTTTTGCTGCAGTTGTTAAGTGAATCACTCCAATAAGTATGACATCACATGACTGCAATTTGAGACGTTCCCTGCCAGTTTCCTCATTCACTTTGCTTGCCAGAAGCTGACTGGGAAGATCACAAATGACCGAGGTACAACTGTCATAAATGCGAACTGATTGGCAAACGCCTAATCAGGCAAGGAAGCTGTGATGGTTGTAATTCTGAAGACTTGTACTAAATATTTTTTTCAGCACATTGTAACTCTATACAGTCACTAAAAGAATGGTCGTAGGTTGAGGACTACCTGTATAAGTCTTTGTATCATGCTCTAAATTTTGTTCATTAGGAAATTTACAGCCACTGCATCTCCTTCAGAATAGAGCTTGTCCTCTTAAGCCAGGGGTCCCCAACCCACCAGGCCATAACCTGTTTGGAACTGGGCCACACAGGTGGCAGGCAAGCGTGTGTGTGAAGCTCCACTTGTGTGAGCAGCAGCCAGTTGCCCTCGCACACGGAACTTTCCTCACGCAGGTGGTGGTCATCTTGCCCTCATGCATGAAGTTCCCCTTGCCATGCAGTGGATATACCCTGATCCATGTTCAGTGTGTTGATGATGAACTTTTTCTCACCTGTGATCCAGCTTGTCTTCCAGCTGACTTTAATATCCAAAGTTTAACTAAACCAGTAGACCCTTTAAGGTCTGTAATAACATAAGTGCCCATATAGGCCTTACCAGCCACCTGCGGACACACTGTGTATAGCCCAGATCTGTGTTAGATGTCAAGGTCCTCTTTGAAAACAATGGACGAATATCATCATCAAACCAGTAGACCCTTCAAGATCTGTAATAGTATAAGACCACTGATAGGCAATTATATCAATAGTAATGTCAGTATTAAGAGTAGAATTAAAGTGGAATCACCAGCCACTAACATCCAGTAAATAGTTTCTAAATTCTTCAGATTGCTTAAGTGGCTTAGAGAGGACAATTTGATAGTGTCTTCCACCCTAAATAGATAAAATAGCTATAACTTCAAACTCTTTCAAAAAGCAATGCCTAAATAATAATTGGCTGGTAATAAGTTCCTCTACTATCACATCTTCTTTAGATGGTACAAAAATAGGAAATCAATTTTACCTATTTGCATATTAGTCTAGGAAATTAGTAATCAAACAAAAATATTGAACACTTTCTAAACTCACACAATTTATTGAGAAGTTTGACCTACTGTAGAGTAATTGCACTATTAGTCTCCACATTATTATTGAAATATTAAGTTATTTGGTTTTTACTGAGGATTTCCATCTATATGGATCATAATTTAGATTTATGGTATACATTTATGAAATTTTTAAAAACAAAATTATGAACTACATTTGTTTTAAGACAGTGAAGTACTCAGGAGGAACTGATAAAAGGCAATTTCATGTCGTTCGATAACATGATATGTCTTTCTTGGTTTGATCTCACATTTTAAGAGTTAGACGTGTGTATTTGTATTCTGTCTCCACTGTTGTTTAATATCTACTTAAGTCAATTTTCAGTGAAGCACTGGAAAACATTGATGCTGACCTCAAAGTAAAAGGTGTTCAGGTCAACAATTTAAGGTATGCTGATGATACAGTTCTGCTTGCCAGTAAGCATGAAGACCTTCAGCTCCTCATCAACAGAGTCTCAGAAATATCTGAAAAATATAACTTGAACACCTCAAAAACCAAGATCATGGTTGTCAGCAAACAACCCATTAACTTACCACTGATAAATTTGGAAAGAATACCACTAGAAAAAGTTGAAAGGATCATGTACCTTGGTTTTAATTTACATGAAAGCTGGAATATGATTAGTGAAGTAAAGACAAGGATAGAGAAAGCTCAAACAGCATTCTTCAAAATGAAAAAGGTCTTCTGTAGTCACGACATAAGCCTAAGTGAAAATCAGGCTTATCAGATGTTACATCTTTTTTATCCTGCTCTACGGAGTAGAGAGTTGGTCTCTGACAGAAAACCACTTGAAGAAACTAGAAGTATTTGAAATGTGAATTTACAGATGGCTGTTACATATACTGTAAGCTGGGTTAACAAAATCACAAATGAGGAGGTGATAAGTCGCCTGGGAAGGCAAAGGGAAATCATCAAAGCCATTAAAAAGCAAAAGTTAGAATATTTTCGACATGTGATGCGACACCCAGAAAAATACGGCATCCTTCACTTAATCCTCCAGGGAAAGATTGATGGCAAACAAGATCCAGGCAGAAGAACATAATGGCTTCAAAACCTAAGGGATTGGTTTGGACAAAACTCAGCAACACTTTTTCATGTGTTTGTTGACAAAAATAGGATTGCCAACATAATCGCCAACGTCCGATGATGGATATGGCACAAAAAGAAGAAGAAGTAAAGTTAAGGGTGATAGATTGTAATCAAAATGTACCTTTTTTGAGATTTATTCGTTTGCTGGCTTTAATCCTTCTTCAGATAGTTTTATCTTTTAACAGTCAATTACATTTGACTAAATTCTGAATTAGGCTTTTGCAGAGTAAGACAATTTAGAGCTGGAGAGAGAATAGTGAATGAAGCTGGAAGATCTGGCTGTATTATTCCTGTTTTGTTTTGGATGCACTGCACATTTCTATTCAAGATGCTAAATGGTCTGATACTTTGGCTTTGGTAGTTATCTGGTCTTTTCAACTAGATCCTTCAATCTTGGGCAATATAATTCTAGTTCAGGGATGAGGCTTTCTGCATAATAGAATTTAATCTATGAAATGTACCAGGTTTATTAGAAAACATTGTTGGCTAATATAAGATTATAACTATACCGGTAGGATTTCTGAAGATTATATCATTTTATATTTTGTATATTATATTTAAAAAATTATAAACATAATTATTAGATGTATATTTAAATATATACATATATAAAATAATATGTTTGGATTTTGTAATACTATATTTTTATAATATATTTTAAAGATTATATAAAATCTTACAAGTTTTTTTCCCATCATGGTCTGAATGGATGCTGCTGGAAGATAGA
Organism: Sibynophis collaris; assembly: GCA_036250565.1. NCBI lineage: Eukaryota > Metazoa > Chordata > Lepidosauria > Squamata > Sibynophiidae > Sibynophis > Sibynophis collaris. The sequence continues at coordinate 137,752 of JANHFK010003292.1, read as the reverse complement.
TTTTAACATGTTGTGGATGGTTGGATGTTTGCTGCTGTTGATTGAATTGTGGAAGAGCCTCTCAAGAGCATCTCCTGAGTGGGCCAATCAACTGGTTTACAATCTGGTTCATGCAGTTTATATTTTATCTTGGGCTGTCAGTGTGCCTGGGAAAGTATGTAAGACTTCAGAGGCCCTTTCCTTTACTTGGACATAGAGAGCTGGTCTTGGGGGATTGGAGCCAGCAATGGTGGTGGTTAGATTGGAGGCAATGGCACTGGCGACTAGATTGTTGGGCTACTGGTTTAAGGATCTACTGCTTTGTACAGGGTGCATTCCGGTTGTTTGGCAGAGACTTGTAACATGGCAGTAGGAAGGGCACCAGCACTGATGATGAAGAAGCTTCTATCAGTTTGCAAAGAAGATGGAGCTACAAAGTGAGCTGGATGGAATTATCAGGTATTAGAAGTGGTCTACTTATTCATCATGGTCATGGGGGGGGGTTAAGTTTTCATTGTACCAGATACAATACTGGATTGGGATGGCTGTGGCTGATAGAGCCTTGTGACTGCAGTTCCTCTCCCCATGCAATTGGTTAACCATTTTACCACTGTTCAGCTAGAGTTGGAAGACATTGAGAAAGTCACCTCTGTATGATTCATTTAATGATAGTGAGTGAGATTTAAGAAGATCTTACTGAGAGGACTGGATTGAGAATCAGACCTGATTTAATAGACTTGGGAGTTTCTGATTGTGACTGATTCTATCTATCCTCACAGTGAGAGCTGGAAAGGAGAAGCTTGAAATCATTTGGTTGTATGATTAGGTGCCTCAACAAGAGGACTGATTGAAGGCATTGGAAGATTGGTATGTGGATCCTTGATTGTCCAGATGTGTTGAGTGTTATGCAGAAGTGCCCCTGGTATTAGGGTTTCCATCAGTTGACTAGTTATGGATTGTGTCAAGTGAGAGGCTGTGGGTTAGGATATGGACCACTATGGACAGGGAAGGCTGGAGGGCCCTGAAGAAATATGGGCAGGTTATAAGATTTCAATACTGATGGGTAGGGGAAAATATGATGGTAGACAGAAGGTGGACCACCCACAGGGCAATAAGTATATTGTGCTGTTCCCGCCTTCTGAATTTGCTCCCAAGCCACAGTTGGCAGATTTCAAGACCCTGGTTGTCAGCTACTGCTGGTGAATGCCAGATCGAGCCACCCTTAGTCATGATTTAATTGTTGATGAAAAGGCTAACCTGGAGTGCATTATCAAGAACTGGCTAGGACAAGAGGAAAAGTTCCCCTGTCTGAGATCTATTTGACCGGTTTCCAGGTATGGCACCAGACAAGACCCCAGGATAGAGGAGATGGGATGGTTTTGGTCATATGATATATTTGGAGGGATCCATGGATCCTGCTCTTTCGATTGCCAGGTGTAGGACACTGTTTATTAAGTTGGGCACCAAGTGAGATCAATTGGGATTGTTTCTATTGTACCAGACCTCATACTGCATAGCTAACTTCTTAACTCTGTGGCTGGGCTGGTGATGAAGTTCTCTGGACTTATATCTTGGTGAATTTTAATTTGCACAGGGTAAAAGAGTTCATGGATACCATTACAAGAGCATATCCCAAGTCATGCATGCAACTTAATAGTAGTAATACACCTGACTTGCTGTTGTTGTTTTTTATTGTGACTTAGTACCTCCTTGGTGGGAGTAATACTGAGGTTCATCTGCAGAGTTGTGAGGAATGTGGGGCATTTTTAGTACATAAAATTGCTTGCATTCACTCTGTGTTAGATTCTGGCCTTTAGAAAGTGCCAGTTTGGCCAAGTGGTTAAAACACCAGACTAGAGACTAGGAGATCATGAGTTATATTTCCATATAGGCATGAAAGCTGGCTGGGTGACTTTGGGCTACTCTCTCTCAGCCCAACTCACCTCCCTAGGTGGTGGTTATGGAAAAAAAATTGAAAGAGGAAAGAGTATTAGGTATGTTAGCTGCTTTGAGTTATTCATCTAAATAATAAAGTGGAATATAACTAAGGTAGAATCTATGGAGGTTGTGGAAGTTTGTATAGTCTAGGGAGAGTTTGAGCCCATTGAACCTGAGGAAGTGGACAGGGCCCTTGCATCTATTAGTTCAGCCATTTAAGTTTTAGATCCATGTCCCTCCTGGCTTGCTAAGGCTGCATAGGAGGGAATGCATGATTGGGTCAGAGTTGTAGTTAATCCTTCTTTGAGAGGAAGTGCTGTGCCATCTCTTAAAGAGGCGTGCCTCCTCAAGGGACTGTCAATTGGCCCAACTAATCTGGACAGTTTTTGTCCAGTTTTCAAGCTTTCTTAAAAGGAGAGGTCACATGGCAGTTTCAGAAGACTCTGGATGAAGTGGGCTATTATTATAAAGGGCCTTCTTCCTTGGCTATAGTAACAATTATAATTTTCTTGGTGCATACATTTGTATGTACTTGTTTTTGTACTGTTTTTAAGTGTTTTTAATTATTTTAAATCTATTCACCACCCAGTCATTGGATTGGAATGGGAAGATATAGAAAATAAATAAACCAATAAATTTAAGAATTAACATTGACTATAACAATTATAGAATAAAAGCAAAACACTAATGGTGTAAGGACATTAGGAATAAATACAAGTTAGTAAAATGTTCCCAAAATGTTTAGTACCAGGACATTTTGATACATTTCTAGCTGCTGGATATTACAAACAGTTAATTTTAGAGCTAGGAATTAGGTTGCAAATATATGGAGGGCATTGAAGTTATCCCAAATTCCAAAGAAGACATTCAGGCCAAAATGTTTAATAGAGAGGGAAATGTAATAAGGAATTCACAATTTCATCAGTTTAGTCCATCCACAAGTTGGTTTAGAAGACCAACAATCTCCATTATTGTAAAGTTTAGTTTGAGATAATATATTTCTATTTTATCTCTATCTCTAGAGATGAAAAAGATATATAGAAAAAAGAAACAAGAAGACTTACTAACTGGAGTTTGCTCCTAGAGAAGCAATTATCCCATCCATATCTGTGCTCATAAATATCTGAATTGGGCCAGATGGGAATGCTATGTTTCCAGAGTAAATGGAAGGCTAGAATATAGATGCTGTATATTTCTGACTTTAAGATTTATGAAGACATTTCATGATCATGGAAGTGATAAAAAACCTATAAACCTATAAAAATACTGGTAAAATCCTAGCTATGGCTTACAACCAAAAATGCTAGGAAAGATTCTACAATTTTGCATATTATTTGCAATGTACATTTTAGATCTCCTTGGAAAGAGCCAGAGTAACCATCTTTGAAATCCTGTCAGACCTGGTCCAGATCCTGGAACCCTAATAAAAGGGAGGATAAAACTCTGGATGAAGATAAAGATTCCAGGAAGGAACCTAGCAGACATATTCTGTGATTGTAGCAACTACCCTTCCATATACATGAAGACAGATTGTGATTGAGTGTTAGGTTGAGTGGAACAAATTGCCCAGCAAAGTCATAAGCTTCTCCCTTTTGGATGTATTCATATGGGGTTAGATAGCAATCTGTATTGGATGCTCTGTTAGATTCCTGCAATGAGCAGAGGATTGGACTTAATGACCCAAACGAAATAAATGGTTTGTTTAAATGTGTGCTTTAATTTACTTTGTATTCTTCTCTATCCTGGAAAATTTTCATCTAACCTAGCCAGAACAGAAGAGAGTGAAAATTAAATTAAGCCTTTTCTCCATTGGATATGGAGAGAATTACAGGAGAGCCAACAGTATATATAACACATAGTATTAAAGAGAGAACTTTAGAAGAAATGATCTGTCAAAAAAAAGTGCAGGTTGATGATAGGAATGGCTGTTCTAAAAAAATAATAGCTTAAAAGATGTGTATATATAAACTTGTTCTTTTGCTGTGGATGTGAATTTTATTTAAAATGTTCTTATTTTTGCAACATAAAACAATTAAAATATTATAATTGAATAACAAGGTAATGCTATGGAACCCAACAGAAAAGATCGTGACCAAACAGCAGGCAGTGAGTTACACTGAGTGCTGACATGACTTTTCACATCTCTTCTACCTCTTGATTTAGTTCTAAGTATTTCAGCTATCCTATTACTTTTCCTAAGAAAGTAGAATTAAGTTATTTTTCTTCTATACCCTGTCCATGGTGCTGCATCTTACTGCTTCTATACAACATATGAATGGTTTTAACCAGCTTTTTCTTTAGCTATTGGATAAGCAACTATTTCGTGAAGGTATTTTGTCATTTTATTTTAGAATTAGTGATAATGACACTTAATATGCAGTAAATAACAGAAACACATTTCATGTCCAGGATGTAGAATTTAGAGTATTTTAGTAATTATACTGATTGGGATTGAAGTTCAGTTATACTAAAAAGATTATAGGCTCCTTAGTCTCTAATCAAGTCAATATATAGGTTATGTGTGTGTTTATTTTAGCTTATTCCATGGTTCTTTACAAACCTTAATGTTTTTTGTGCCTAATAAGAAGCAACCTCAATAACAGTTAAGGTTAGTGAATTGTTAGAGAACATGATTCTTATTAGGCATTGTTATATTATTAACTATTAGTTTAAGTCAGAGTCTGACCATGTCAAAGATTATAATTAAATGGATGTAGAATTTGAATATAGTAGAGATGCAACAATGGGAATTTCAGTGAAAGAATATTAAATCTACTCCCAAAATTAGTATAAGATGTTCTTTTGTTAGTATTTTAATCTAGTTTTGATTGCTAACATGGGCAATTCATTTTCTAAAATATTTCAGAAATGTAATAATCAGGTTGTAATTATTTTTATATTTGGTAGCAGTGCTACAAATCCTAACAGTTTTGGAAAATGATTTATATTAGAATGGAACAAAATTTGAAAATTGAATTCCCATTGCAATCTTAGATATATTAAATATTAGATTAAATCAGGTAAATTTACTTTGTTTCTGATTTCCACCAGTACGCCGATGACACCCAGGTGTACATTTCCACCCCAGACCACCCCAATGATGCCCTTGAAGTGCT
>JANHFK010003292.1:96261-112882 GCA_036250565.1 Sibynophis collaris | reverse complement strand
GTTCCGAACAATCTGGGTCCTCATTTTACCGATCTCAGAAGGATGGAAGGCTGAGTCAACCTTGAGCCTGTCAGGATTGAACTCCTAGCTATAGGCAGAGTTAACCTGCAATATTGCATTCTAACCATTGTGCTACCATGGGGCTAGAATTGCTAGAAAGAGACATCACATTAAAAAATATAGCTTTTCTGTTAAATAAATGCTTCAAAGAGATGGATTAATTTCAATTCCTCCTGCCTTTTCCAAACTAGTATACTTTTAATCTGAATACCATAATCTCTTGTGCATTACACATAAACCATCAGTCTAAAATCCAGTGTTATCTCATTTATCAATCTGAAAGTCACACTGAGAGCTTTTCTATTCATTTATTTACTGAATTGATACCTCACCTTACATTCAAGAGCTCAAGGCAGCATAATAAGACTACTTTTCCCAAACAAAATTTGAGGTAGTCTGGTCTGAGAGACAATTACTAGCCCAATGTCACCCTGGCACCTTATGTAATTGAGAGGGGATTACAACCTGGGTCATTTCCTTCCTGATTTAATCTGTAGGTCACATTAAAAAAATCTTGCAAATAAATTTCTATTCTAATAATTACAACTGGAATTGATTGCAGATAAGTTTTAAATAATTAAACAAGAAGCAATGGATGGAAACTAATCAAGGAGAGAAGCAACCTTAAACTAAGGAGAAATTTCCTGACAGAACAGTTAATTAGTGGAACAATTTGCCTCCAGAAGTTGGGAATGCTCCAACATTGGAAGTTTTTAAGAAGAGATTGGACCACCATTTGTCAGAAATGAGATAGAACTTCCTACCTGAGCAGGGGATTGGACTAAAAGACCTCCAAGTTATTCTGTTAACTTTGTGTAGTTTAAGACTGGATATTTCTAATTGAATTTTTCATTAAGTTAATGAAATTCAAAAGTAAAGCAAATATAAAATAGTTACTAATAAACAATACAAAGTTCTCTTTAAGGTAGTAAAAGGTTTTAATTTTACTTCTTATAATTTACTCCATTAAACTGATTTTGTATCATTTTCCATTTGCTTAAGTATTGTTTCTTTTCTCTAGCTCTATTGACAAGCCATCAGATTCTCTCAGTATAGGAAATTGTGACAACTCACAACAGGTAAGATTCTAACAAATGCTTCTGAATTTTGTTAGCTGCATATTTTTGTAATTATAACTAATATGTGGCAAAGAGAGACCTGCCTGCATGTAAAAATATGTCTTTAATTTAAACTTATAGTAAATACAGTAGATTTTTTCTCAGCTGCCAATTTTTTAGAAATGATTTATTTATAACCTTCAATTGGGCAAAACCGTGCATCATAGGACAAATTTTGAATTTATATACCTCAAATGGACTAACCTACAGAATACATCCAAAATCCAGGACCTTTCTGTGGTGTTGAAATTTGGCAAAGTTGTGATTGCATCAGTGCATTTCCAATACTCCCTGCTCCATTTCCCAAGAAAAGTCAATGAGGAAGTTGGAGGTCACTTTGTTTTGGTTTTGTTTTGCCCACCCATGGTCATTCCGTTTCTCTGTTTAAGTAATATATCTAAAACAATGATCCAATGCGTCATGGGTTATCTAGCATGCTGATAACATTATCCTCTCTAAGATTTTTTATTTTACGGTTGTAGCATAGTTTACAAAACTGAATCTTATTTTGCCTGACCTTTTCCACTCAGATATCAAATAGCGACACACCATCACCACCTCCTGGTTTATCAAAATCCAATTCAGTCATCCCAATCAATTCATCCAATCACAGTGCACGTTCTCCATTTGAAGGCGCTATAACAGAGTCACAGTCCCTCTTCTCAGATAACTTTCGGCATCCCAATCCAATTCCAAGTGGACTCCCCCCATTTCCCAGCTCCCCACAGACGTCCAGTGACTGGCCCATGGCACCAGAGCCACAGAGTCTCTTCACATCAGGTAATATACAGTCGCTCTATGAGGGAGATTGGAGGTTTTTTTCTAAATATGAGAAATAAATAACTATAATTTGTATTATAATACAAATTATTAATATTTGCACATTGTAATTTGAAATAATAGTTTGGCTTATTTTCAATAGTTTGGCTTATGTTTACTTTTAAAGTAAACATTACTTATTAAACAGCCATGGTAATACCCTGTTTTCCCCAAAATAAGTAATTCCCGATAATAAGCCCAATTGGGCTTTTCAGCGCATGGCAATAAGGCCAAGCGCTTATTTCAGGGTTCAAAAAAATATAAGACACGGTCTTATTTTTGGGGAAACATGGTACTTTTGTAAAGATTTTCTGTGTGGGTGATGATAAACTTTATTAAAGAAATTAACATTGTATCTTATATTAACAGATACTTTCTTAAAATAAAATTTCACATGTTGTGCATGAATGCAGTATAATTTAATATCAGGATTAGTTAGAATATTTTCCTTATAATTACAGTGATTTACTTAATTTATATATCATAGGCTTTGTTACCTGGCATTAATATATTTAAATATAAATCTCTAAGGAATCATGCCTCTATATTATGGATTGCAAACTCGATTACATCACATGATGAATCATGACGGTTTTTGCCTTTGCGGAGCCAGGGTGGGCCTGGCTTGTGTGTGATGCATCCGGCCCATGGGCCACCAGTTTGACACTCTTGTTCTATATGAACAACATTCACAAATTTATATAATGCATGCATACATTTATTAGTTTAGAGGACTGATTTCAGGATACAGATAGCCCTTTATTTACAACCAATTGTTTAGTAACAGTTCAAAGTTACAATGGCACTTATGTTACTTATGGCTTTTATTCCCACTTACCACCATTGCAGCATCCCCACGGTCATGTGAACAAAATTTGGCCACTTGGCAACTGACACTGATGGTTGCAATATCTGGGGTCATGTGATCACCTTTTGTGACCTTCTGACAAGCAAAGTCAATGGGAAAGCCATATTCACTTAAAAACTGTCACTAACTTAACTGCAGTGATTCACTTAACTGTGGCAAGAAAGTCATAAGATGGAGCAAAATTCACTTATCTGTCTTGCTTAGCAACAGAAATTTTTGGGCTTAATTGTTGTAAGTTGAGAACTGTCTGTACAACCTCAGCTGGTACAGCTGACTTCAGAATGTTGCTTTATTGAAAATTCACCTCGTAATACAGTAGTTCATTAGAGGCTGAAATAAAAAAATAAACAATTTATTTTAACATATTTAAGATATTTGTGTTTTATCATGAAAATAATAAAAACTCTCATCTCACAATAAAGACTTGCCAATTTATTACCATCTAAACTTTAGATCATAATCAAGTTGCATTTGATGAAGTGGACTGTGTCTTACATAGCAGTAAATTGTTTATTCTTGAAAGACTCTTTGTTTTAATCTCATTAAACATAATATATTTACATAACTAATCAGAAATGAAACAGCTATGGTGATTTATTTGTTATGTAATTTACTTTTAAAATCTCTTATACATAACATGAAGTAGTTTATTTATCCTATATGTATGTGACAGGAAATAGAAATCGTCCTTGCTTATTGAAGGTAATTGGAACCGGGAACGCCATCAATAAGCAACGTGACCATAAAGCATGGCATTACACGATCACATCAACGTAATGATGGCAATTCTGGCATTCCCAATTGCCATCATTAGAGAAATCCTACACTGTTGTAGTATCCTGCATTATGTTATCACCATTTGCACCCTCCTGTCAGGTTCTCCATTGACCAGCAGTGAAATGATGATCATGACCATAGGACTCTGTGACATTGTAATTGTGAGCCAGTTGCTGAGCAGCCAAATAAACCCCCCTTTTACAGTTCCATTGTGACTTGGAATCGTTGCTGAACAAGTGGTAGTTAAATGACTACCTGTACAGCCATCTTCCTGCTCTTTGTTTAGCCTTGCATTTGTGTCTAAATATGTTACAAATATAATTATATATACCATAAACTAAGTCCTGCTAGTGTCTATGGAAATTAATAAGTATGTTTTTGTACTAAATATGTTACAGTTATGCAAATGACAAAAATACTAAGGTTCTCTTCATTTTGGGGAGTTATAAAAAGAAATACTGTTTGAATGCAAATTTAAAGATTTTCATGCACAATAGGGAGGAAGGTAAGAAAATAAATAAAAAACTTGTAAATAGTTTGATATAGGTGGATTGAGGAGGCATTTATCTCTCCTCTCCTCCTCCTCTCCTCTCCTCTCCTCAGAAACCATCCCAGTATCCTCCTCTACAGACTGGCAGGCAGCATTTGGATTTGGTTCATCCAAACAGCAAGAAGATGACTTGGGATTTGATCCCTTTGATATCACCCGCAAAGCCTTAGCAGACCTGATTGAGAAGGAACTGTCAGTTCAAGATCAACCGTCTCTCTCACCAACATCTCTTCAGAATCCTTCCTCACACACTACAACTGCCAAAGGGTCAGGATCTGGATTTCTGCATCCTGCTACACCCGCAAATGCCAATTCTCTCAATAGCACATTTTCCGTCTTGCCACAGAGGTTCCCACAATTTCAACAGCATCGAGCAGTTTATAATTCCTTCAGTTTTCCAGGCCAAGCAACTCGCTATCCTTGGATGGCCTTCCCTCGCAATAACATCATGCACTTGAACCACACAGCAAATCCCTCTTCAAATAGTAATTTCTTGGACTTAAATCTCCCACCTCAGCACAGCACAGGTCTAGGAGGGATTCCCATAGCAGGTAAGTGCCTTGAGTCAGGCAATACATTTGAGTCATATCTTCAGTTTTTCTAAATCAGGGTAATAAGAAAGAACAAGAGGGGGAAATTATTTATTTATTTATAATACATGGAAGACCACCCCAATTAGAAAGATTCTAGGTGGTGTATAACTTGGAGAAAATTGTTTTCATCAAGCCTATTAAAACATTAAAGTCCAGAAATTACATTCAGGGTCATCTGCAATTGCACGCTAAGTGAAACTCGTATTAAAATGAAATGATTTTCAGGATTTTCCAGAATACATGGAGGCTTAGAACTAATTGTACTGCTGGGTTAATTAAGCATGTTCCATAGTGTGGTGGGTATTACTGAGAAGGCCTTCCTTCCAGCCCATGACTTAATGTTTGTTACTGAATAGTGGTATAACTGGCATACTGGGAACATGTCTTTTTACACTTCTGAAGAGAAATATTAAATTTGAATTAGCCTTCTAATTATGAGCTTTATAAGAAAAGTGGAGTATTCCATGTCCAATAATTAATATTTTGGAAGTTTTATAATTTGCCTTGACTTCTTAATAATACTGTATCAACATCTAAACATTTGCCCTGGCCTACTCATTATACCTGCAGAACATAATAGCAAATCAGTAGTCATATCATTTACCACTTTCAGCATCTGAATAATGAGATCCAATATTGTTGAGATGGCAGAACAACTGGTACAGAATGCTTTATGAATGTAATTACGGTATATAAGGTCTGTACTGTTCAGTTTGACATTTAACCAGAAAATTAACTATCCAGATTTTTATTTGTATATCTATTACATTCCAAATTGCAGTGAAACTGTTGAAAGTAGCATACACGAAGAAGAATGATTGGCAAATCATGATTTTGTTGAATTCAGAACAAAATTGGGGAATCTTTAAATCATAATTTATAATGTTGCTTCTTTTAAAAGATATTTTGTGGGTAGCAATCGCATTCTGATTTAGGAGTAATATGACTTGGAGATAATATTTTATTTTTCTAAACTATCATGAAAGTCTTGATTTTCTTTCTGTATAAATATTTTAAAATAACTAGGAAAACTAACATTTTTACTTGATATCATTTTATTAGTAATTGAAACATTACAAAAGTTTCAATTTTCCAGTATATTTGTCTTCACTTCCTTTGTCTACAACAGGGGTGCTTAAATCTGGCTGGGGTGCCTCTGGCAGCCAAAACAAGGCGCGGGGAGCCGTGTGCTCCCCCTGTGCCCTGTTTTCAGCCTGGATAGCCTCCTGCAGCACTCTGATAGTCAAAAGCACTGCCCCCACCCAGGCCGGCCCATAGAGGAGAACTACAATGCTGATCCGGCCTTTGAAGAAATCCAGTTTGACACCCCTGGTCTACAAGTTCTTTAGCACTTAGCCCGTCTCATTTTTAAAAATCAGTATCTACAGTGCATATAAAACATCTACACACCCCTGTTAAAATGCCAGAATTTTGAGATGTAAAAAAAACAAAAAACACTAAAATAAATCACTTCAGAATTTTTTCCACATTTAACATATAAGCTATCCAATTCAATTGAAAAGCAAGTTGAAATCTTTTAAGGGAGAAAATAACAATAAAAGCTTACAGTAACATGGTTTTATAAAAATGGACACCCTAAAACCAATACATTGTTGAAGCATCTTTTGATTTTATGACAGCATTTACTCTTTTGGGGTAAGAGCCTATCAGCATGGCACATCTTGCTTGGGAATCTTTGCCAAAGTAAGGGGCAAAATCCTTGAAAAAGTGCTCCAAATCTGACAGATTACAAGGGCGTCTCCTGTGTACAACCCTCTTTGGGTCACCCCACAGATTTTCATTTGGATTCAGGTCTGGGCTCTGACTGGTAAAACTTCCAAAACTTTGATCTTCTGGTGAAGCCCATCCTTTTGTTGATTTGGAGATAAGCATTGGGTCATTGTTGTATTGAAGGATGAAATTCCTCTTCACCTTCTAGAACAACTAAACTCTATGTGGGTTTGATCAGAGTCACTCTAACTGGTGGTAGGTATGTACTAACTACTATTTAATATAATTTTTAATATGATTAGTTAATTCTAAACACGTTCACATCCCTACTTATAAGAGGATATGCAAACTACTGCAACCACATTATTGTAATGTTCTCATTTTCCCCCTGAAAGATTATTTTTCACTTGAATTGTGGAAAAAATTCTGAAGTGATTTATCTTGATTTTTAAAAACGTACATCTCAAGGACATGGTATTTTAATGGGGTATGTAGACTTTTTATATCTACTGTATTTTATTCCAGTATCCATAGTCTGTATAAACATTAAAAAGAAAAGATTCTTGGTTACAGAGTGATTGCTGATTTTAATGAGAACCCTGTCCTAGTGAAATATGATTTAGGAGGAAGGACTGTACCAAAAAATAAACACGAGCCTGAGTGGAATAGACTGTGTCTCAGTGTCACCACTGGTATATTCAATCCTGAGCTGGGATATATCTCACTTCCATTAATATTAAAGGTAAAGTTAGGAGAAAGGTATTCTTATGGGGCAATATGCTATATATTCATTGATTCTTATTTGGACCTACAGAATTTATTGAACCATTATCCTCAAAATAAAAGTATTATGTTTAAGAAGCTTGGATAATTCTAAATACATTTAGCAACATAAATTTACATGTACTCTGTATTTTAAAACTGCATTTTTATATCCATTGTACAACCATACTTTCATTTGCCACCTACCCAAATATGGACAGTACAGTATATATGTGGTTTTCCCACACGTTTAATCTTTCCCAAAATAAACTACGTGTAATTGTTTTCTGCAGTGCTATATGTTTTGTATTATCTAAGATATAATTGGGAGATGACTGTCAGCCTCGAAGTTTGTTAGAGTTGTATCCACTTGTGAATCAGGGTGTATTCTAGCATTTCAATAATGTGATGTTCTTTGCTCCTGCCTGGAGTACTCCAGACTTCTTTTATTTGTGCATTCATTCCTTAATGTGTGTTTTATTGTTTTTAAAAAACCAATAAAATGTGATTAAATAGATACAAATCACTTACATTTAAAAAGTATTTCAATCTCTTTGTTATTCCCCTAGTGCAAAGTGTTAGAGATGCAGGTTTTTTAAAAAATAGGCAAGCAAAGAATTGAAATTATTTTTTCACTATTGTTCATTAAGAACTGTTCCTATTCATTTTAACCAAGAAGAGAAAAATATTCTCTTTTTCTTGCAGAATGTAAACATTATGTTACAGATTTAAAGGCTTACGTCAAGATTATACAATCTTAGATTCCAGTTAAAGTGACGATTTAGCCATAATAGATTTGATTCTTTGAAAAAAAGATGAGGGAAAATGCCATTCTGATCTAGTATAATCTACTATAATTTAATGCCATTAATGTATGTTTGAACACATTTATTCCAGGTTAGACATGAGTGTTTTGTTCACCAGAGAATTTATTCTCCTTGGATTTATGCTGATTTCCACTGGAAAGGGTGAAACTGATGAATTGGATAATACACTAATTCTGTCTTTTTAAGGGCAGTTGCATCACTAATTCTAATTCAAGTTCACCATAAAAATCTAATGTTACATTTCATAATATATCTAGCATGACTCTGACAGCTTCACCTATGTTCATTTGCTAATACATGCTTCAGCAAATTCATATTAAGGAGGATGAGACCTACAGTTCATCTTTTGTAACAATTCATTTACTATCTGGAAAAATTTATTATATTGAAAGTAGCTTCTTTTCTATAGGAACAACAGATTCTCAATATAGAGGATTTTTTAAAATTCTGACAGACTATATGAGCTCCTAGCATGCTTTACTACTCTTTTACATAGTATTCTTACCTCAGCTAAAAAGATTTTCAAAGAAGTTTTGAAAAGTAATAAAAAATAACTCATATTAATTACCACAAATTACATTTCACTAATTTTAGTAAGTGAATTAAACTTGGTTTTATTGATTTAACTTTCAGTAATGTGTACTTTACATATATGGTTTTGTTAGTCCATACAGTTCCAGATATGTCACTCTTAGGAATGAATCTACATAAACAGTATACTTTCTTTACTTTGAGCAATTGTTCTCCTACTTAATTAATCTGTGGTTTTCCTTTTTCTTTCCTGTCTTTTTTCTTTCTTTGCCCATTTTATTTCCAAGATGTCTATTTTTCTCCAGTTCTCCTATGAATTTTTTTAAAAAGCTGAATAAAAGTACTATATGATCAAAATATTTCTGCAATGGTGTAGCAAGATCAGATTTTTTTCCTCCGTTTTAATACTATTGCCAAATCTGTCTGCATACCTGATATCCTGTTTAGGGACATGAAAAAAAACTATCTTGATCGCTAAGAGTTGACACAAAATTGATGGGACATAATCAATGGCTATTTAGCAATGTTCAGAACTGAAAGTTGGCAGTTTTGTACTTCACACAATATTCATAGATAAAAAGTGCCATTCTTATTTTACACAAATTTCCAAAACACGTATTAGAAATGTATGCTGCTAAATCTCTTAACACTGTAATCGCAAAAGAACCTCAACTTTTTTATTATCCAATTTCTTTTCTAATCATCAAAGCTGCAAATCATAGTTGCAATTTTTTCCTGTTTCATGGAAAAGTCTACAAAGGGTTTCCAGGCAACCATAAACGTAAATACTGTTTGTTCTCTGATCAAAGCAGTTAATTTAGCCATCTCTGCAAATTCTGAATTCTAAAATCAGTTGAATTAATTCACATATTTGTTTTGTTTTTTTTAACATATCCACCAAACAAGATAGAATGTCCCTTAATGTGATTTCCAATGATTCAAAATACCTTTATATATTATAGATGACAGATATCAATTATATATTATTTTATAAAAATAACTTTTATAAAAATTCTCTTTACGACTAGAACGTACATTTCAATCCTTTCAATTTCTTATTTCCCACTTGTCCATTTGTTTATTATAACCAACATTTAATCTATTTTATCATTTGTTTTCCTTGTCTCATATTTCAATAAACGTTTATACAATTTAGCAATAACATGTTCATCATTAGTACATAATTCTGTTTCAAATTCACTCAAAAGTAATTTGTTTTTGAGGAGGAGCTTGATGTTTTCAATCCATGCTTTGAACAATGCCTGAAAATATATTTTATGCAACTGGGATTTTCCAAAGGGAACACTTGTCTTCTTTTAAATCTTCCTTTACTTTGCCCAAGAATCCATGACACTCTGGACCTTGGTTTGGCTTCTGCACCAAATGTAAGTAGGAGAGAAAAAGCAATAACTCAAATCCATACTGTAATCTTCAGCAGCTGTAATTATATAAGTTGGATAAATCATCAATATTTCATTAGCTCTTACTTCTCATTGAGCCTGGGATATGTCTATTTAGCTATTAGCTATGTGCAGGCTTGAATGTTAGCAGATATTGGGCAACATCTAATTCATTACTTCTTTATCATGACTGACTCTAAAAGAGGGGCACTATCTTAACTGTCAGAAAGCAATTATGCTGCCTAGTGTGATTATTAGATATTCAGGGTCTGGGGTGCATTAGATACTACATTGACATAATGCTGAACATTATGTAGTGTCATCATTTAAACAGAGAACCTTACCAGACTAAAGCATCAGACTTGCATATTCCATCTGCTTATTTTGTCTAGGCAGGAAATTTTGACTGTGTGTTATATAAATATGTAAAATTATAGTACAGTACTTTTTAAAGTATATAATTTCACTAATGTTTTTACAATTTCAAAAACTAGCATTGAAACATTGCTCAGTACAGGCAAAACTCCAGTTCAAGAGCCAACACACATTTACTCATTTTCTACCATTCATCCTTAGGGCAAGTATTTATTTGCTGGATCATTTGGTGGCCAATTGATGCATGTGGCTCTAAATGTTAATAAGACTTATTGCTCTGGAAAACTTACATATTAATAGAAATATTAAAGTTCATTTAGCAAGTTGACAACACAGTTAAATGCCAGTACCTGCACAAGCTCTAAATTTATTTATAGTATCCAAAAGATGAATATTTTTAATTTCTTTTGCTTGTTTTTTGAATGAACTAAAGCTGCCTGCTCATACTTGCCTACAGAGTATACAAATTTACAAATAATAAAATGCATATGAAATCATTCAGTTTGAATTAGGAGAAACACAAAAACCACAAGGAGACACAATAGACAAAACAAAATCTTGACTTTACATCCCTTACATTGTGTCAAGGTTCCTTCCTTTAGCTGGTTCATATTCAACCCAGCTTGTTATGAATTCTTATTGCACACTAGATTAAAGACACTTTTTATTTTTGACAGTTGATTGTCCTCTGTTCAAATGAGAATGAAGTTTCTTCTTATATTCTCTACAGATTATAACTGGTGCTTCTTTCTTCTGCTTATCAGTAGGTTAATGAATATCTTGCTTTGTATTTTTCACACTCAGTGTTTGGTGGATTAGTTATTGATATAGCCAACATTCTTGCCCTGGGGAACAACAGCTTCCAATATATCTTCCACACTCTTCTTTTACAGCAAACATTAGCTATTTTTAGATCATGGGTCTCTCACATCTTTGTAATGGATGTGGCTTACATTAAATAACTCATTTTACCTGAGTTTGCGGATCGTGGATTTGATTTGAACAATTAAATACTAAAATTGTTGATTTTAGTGTTTTACAGTGGGAACCTACAATTGCATTAATATAAACTGTGCTAGGTGAATTGCTAAACAAAGTCAATTTTTATATGAAGTTTAAGTCCTTATAATTAGAGTAAGGTCAAAATGATAATGTTTCATACCAACCAAGCCTCATAATGTTCAGCTTTGCTTTCTTTGATATTAGCAAATACTGCTGGAGGGAATGAAAAATATTGAAGTTAGGCCTCATTTAGATTTAGATCTCATATAGATAAAGAATTTCCTTCACCATATTAAGCTCCAGCTTCATACTGCAAAGAGAGTTTGATTTTTAAAAATCTCCATTACTTTTTTTTCTGTAGCTCTTGGAATACTTGCCTTTAATACTTGCCCTCAGGTTCATTCTAGGCTTTAAAACACAAAGTTGATAAAGATAGATAGCACTAATATATATGTTTGTATACATGCATATACTAACTTTGGTGCCATTTGTATATATTGGACTGACATCCTTAATTCTCACTCCACATCTGAAGAATATAGACAGCAATTTTCCTAATCATTTTAGATGTTGATGTCTTTTACCATTTAGATCCTTATCACTTTATTCAAATAGAGAATTCAAAGACTGCCTGGGAAATAATCTTTTTGTTAGGTGTCCGAACATTTCAGAAGGAAAATGAATGCAAATTATCAATGCACTAGGAATGTCAAAAAAAGCCATCACTGTTTGTTGCATGTTCACAGCAATAGTGCAAAAATGTTTTAATATCAAAATATCTTGAAATTCTGAGATGCTTTTATGTACATCTGTGATGAAATTGTTCATGATTTTATATTTGACTGTGGGATGAGAATGAAAATTGGGAATACTGAAGGACACTTTTAAAAAAATGCTTGAAATGTTTTTTTAAAAAGCTTTTTCAAAATGCAGGAAGGATAGAGGCCTTCTAAGCACTGCTTTGATGTACTTAGAAAATATTACTTATTAGCCTTATATTGCTGGTGCATTTATGGCAGCAACCTACTTAATGCTGTGATTTTTCCCCCTTTACTTATTTATGTCTGTGAAATAAAGACTGTGAAAAACATTTTCATCAGCTCTCCAGGATGAAATCCTTCTAATTGGAAATGTTCAAATGAGTGCTATTAAACATTTTTTTAAATATGGAATCCAGATGACTTGACATTACAAGTTGTATTGGTAGATTTTGATCCTTTCTCTGTCATTTGGACCAGTCATTTCCTTCAGCTCAAAATGTGCCTGATGCAAAGGTGATGATTGTGCCAAATCCTACTAAAACTAAATAAAAAATAAATCTACAGTAGTATGATTTTCGAATGATTTTCCAGTAAAGTTAACATGGAATCTGTATTAATGTATTGGGAAGTGACACTGTTAAATGAAACATAGCAGATAAATAAATTGCAGGATCAAATCTGGGTTGGTCACTGGGACCAGAGGTTTAGTCTTCCAAGCTTTTGGACTCATGCTGGAGCTCATTCTCAAGGAACTTCTCTCTATCAGAGTTTGGATTGTTGGGCATATTTGCTAAGTGAATCTGGCTTCCCCATTGACTTTGCTTGTCAGAAGATCACAAAAGACAATTACATGACCCTAGGACATTGCAGCCATCATAAATATGAGTCAATTGCCAAGTGTCTGAATTTTGATCACATGTCCAAGGGAGTGCTGCAACCGTTGTAAGAGTGAAAAATGGCCATAAGTCACTTTTTTCAGTGCCATTGTAGCTTCAGATGATCATTAAATGAACGGTTGTAAATTGAGAGCTACCTGTAACAGAAGTAGTCATTCTAGTTCAACCCCTGCTCAAGCAGGAGACTGTATACCCATTTCAGACAAATCGTTGTCCAATCTCTTCTTTAAAATCTTCAATGATGGAGGACCCACAACTTCTGAAGGCAAGCCATTCCACTGATTAATTTTCCTAACTCAGATAATTTCCCCTTATTTCTAGGTTTGTTCTCTCCTTGATTGATTTCCATCCATTACTTTTTGTTTTGACTTCAAGTGATTTGGATAATAGATTGACCTCCTCTTTGTGGCAGTACCTTAAATATTGGAATTGCTATCATATCACCCTAGTTGTTTTTTCATTAAACTAAACATAACCAATTCCTGCATCTGTTCTTCATATGTTTTAGCCTCTGGTCCCCTAATCATCTTTGTTGCTTTTCTCTGCACACTTTCTAGAGTCTCAACAAATATTATTATCATGTTGACAATTATGTATAAAACAGAATAGTAGTGGGATCTTTGGTACACTCTGAGTTTGGTTGTTTTCTTGCAAATGTTTCATTACCCAACGGTATAACTTCATTGGTGCTATAAGAATATTAAAAATTGAAGTCAGCATAATTAACTAATCCTTTGTTATCCTTCCTCTATTGAGTTCTGCTTAATTTAAAAAAAATCTTAGCACTTTAAAATTGTCATCATCTTTGCAGAATTTTTTTCAGAATGTTTTGTAAGATTTGTTAAGAACCAGTTCATGTATTTTTCACTTGTACAGAAAACTCTGCTTATGGTCTAATTGCACAAACTGTGTGCTAGATAGTGCTGTGAGATGACATATCTCTCTCTATGACTCAGAAAATTAAACTTTTATCTGGGACAGCATAATCTATGATTTTGTCCTTTGGCAGCACATTGCCAGTGGAAGATTGTTTAGAGTTTTATTGTCCTTATTATGTTTTTCTTCTGTGTTTGCTTTTGTATGCCACAAAGACCTTCTGGAGAGATTGGCTAATAAAATTGGGTGGCCAGTCAGTTACCTAGTTAGTTAGGCAAGCAACTGGTAGGGAATATAAGACTGTATTTACATCAAGCTATCAGGAAACCTTGAAATTAATCAGGAATCATCATTTTAATGAAAAATGCATTTTTCTTGCTCATCATAACACATGCATATTTTTTTTAGCATTCAGGAAGAGATATAGACTGCATTTTTAGAACGTATATTAAATTTAAAGCAATTATGTTTTCAGATCAGTTCAATTAATTAGCCTGTGATGAAGGTGCTGAACCATCTTCAGTTGATTTAATTGTAGTGAACTTGAAAGGTGTTTTTGTCATTATTTGGTACATGCCAAGAGACAAAGCAGTATTTCAAAATTTTATTTGTTGCCTTTTTGTTTTGTCCTTGCTTTTTTAGTGAGTTCATCGTATTTATCTTATTTATATAGCTACTCATCTGACAAAATGTGACCTCCAGTCACACAATAAAAAATATAAAAACAATCAGTAAAATAATTATTACAATTTTTAAAAGTCAAGGAGAGAGTCACAGATATTAACAACAGCGAGACCAGCTCAACAACTCACTATTTCCTTGGGGCCACTGAACCTAAAGGCACAGCTAAATCTTGGGGAACTTGTGAAAAGTTAACAGGGATGTAGCCAGTCTAACCTCAGGGTAATGATATTCCATAAGGTAGGCGTCATGCAAGAGCAGCCCCATGTCTGGCATCCTACAAGATGTAGCTCTTTAGCAGACAGGGCTTGCAGTGTACCTCTTTGCTGGATCGGATGGGAATTATGTGATTGGGAAGAAGCAGTCCCTCAAATAACCAAACCCCATGCCATTAAGAGCTTTAAAGTTGAAAACCAGCACTTTGAATTGGACCTGGAAGAAAACTGGTAACTAAATGCAGCTCACAGAGCAAAGGTGTAGCATACTCCATTCCATGGGCACACATGAGTTCCCAGATCACTGCATTCTGTACTAGCTGAAGCTTCTGGATATTCTTCAAGGGAAGCCCCACGTAAAAAGACATTGCTGTAATCCATTTGGGAGGTTACCAGGGCATGAGTGACTGAGCAGAACCTCCTGATCTAGGAACAAGAAGCAACTGGTGCACAACATGAGGCTGTATGAATACACTATTAGCCATGAATGCCACCTGCTCTTTGAGTAGGAGTTGAGTCTACAAGAACCCCCAAGTTATTAGATTTAATTATTAGATCTCTTGGAACCTTAATTCCATCTCATTAGCAAAATGGATTGGAAAAAAATCAGATATGTTAAAGCATTTCTTTCTAATATATGTTTTTCACTAAGAGTTTAAAAAAGTAAAAATTAGATTATGAAATGTCCTTTAAGAAATATTGTGAAAATTATTAACATATTTGAAACTTGAAAATGTTTTTCTGTTTCTGGGAGACTTGTTTTCACAAAAGAAAGGAGAATGAATGTTTTCATGGCTGATGAATTGTGTTTTCCTCTTTTGTAGAGGGAGGCTTGACTAACCTACAGATGAGTGGTGGAGTTGGTAATTGTACATTTATAGTTCCAGAGTACTCTGAAAGCTACAAAGAGAGAAAATAAAATGAACTCCTACAGACTGCATTATTGAAGACAGTTTTGAACTTGATATTAAAATATGCCAAGAATTGTATTGATTTATGGCAAGTTACAAATATACAAGAATAAATTTAAAATATTAATCCCAGATTTCGCTATAGTAGTACTAATGTAACATAATTTTATAACATGTATAAATAGTCTTGCTAATCTTACACATTGGCAAATAAATCTACCAAAAGACACTTTTAAATTTTGTATGTCATTGTAATTTATAAGGAAATCAAGTTATAGGCAATCTTTTTCATCATAGGGTCTGCAGTTAAAAAGAAAATAAATCTGGCATCTGAAGAGAGGTTATGTCTGTTGTGCTGAGGAAAACATTGTATTCTTTGGAGTTAGTTAAAGGTGGTATGTGTGTATACACACACTAGTGATCTAGTCACCACTCTGTACTGATTATTTCTTTATGTGTGTATTATTATTATGAAGAATTATTATTATTATTAGTATTAGTATTATTATTATTATTATTATTATTATTATTATTAAGAAATAACCAGTACAGAGTGGTGAATAGATCACTGGATTAGGATCAGGGAGATTCAGGTGCTAGTCCTTCTGTAATTGCAGAAGCTTGTTGAATGTGTGATTTGGGACCTGTTCTCAATCTAGACTGGAAAGTTTTTAAAAATATCCTGTTATCAAATGGCACTAATCCACCTTGGTAATCTACAGTCTATAACAGTGATGGCTAACCTTTTTGCCATTGGGTGTCAAAAGCAGAGGGAGCACGGGGAGGTCACGCGTGTGCGTGCCCACACCCATAATTCAATGTGCCCTGTGCTCCCCCCACTTTTGGCACGCGATGGCACAGTGGGCCC